>CAIGQW010054868.1:37435-51869 GCA_903798125.1 Danio choprae
ACGTATGGTTTATAGGGACTCTCCATATGTGAAATGTTTTCTATACAGTAAAATGCCCTTAACCTCAACCCTCATCGTCACTTTCTGAATTACAGGGACACAAGGTGTAACCCTGTAAATGAGCTTAATAGAGTACAACTAAGTCATAACCATGTCATTATACAACTTTGTGTCCTTAAACCATATAAATCTAAAAAAATAATAGGGTGGTTACCAATAATGTGGTAACTTCAACCCTTCATTTGCCACAGGTTTGTTGTAAATGTTGCCAATGACTAACTGTAGCTATTTTTCTCTCCACAATAATGGCCACTGTGACGGTGGGTACAGGATACTACCTATAAAATGAGCTCTTCCATGATGTCTGTTAGTGCGTAGAGACAGCAGAAAGGACAATGGTGGGACCTCGTAATGGGGCATTGAGCAACATGCCTGTCCTTAAACAGGTGGCTCTCAGTGTGATGCTCTCCGGCCCACACCCAACACGACTCGTGACTCACCGATCCCATATTAAAACTGCTCCAGCTGGTCCACATGTCCATTTGTGCAGGCTCTCAAGACATGCAGTGCATGCGAGCCTATGCAGCAACGCCTGGCACTGACAACTCTGCCCACGCCGTTAGTCAGAATCAACAGCCGAACTGTTAACAATGAGCATTTTGTAATAAGTTACGGCCACTCATAAGCCAGTGTGACTATGCTAACAAATGGACAAGACATCATTGCTTATATGTGCATGCGAGCAGAGCTGGAAGGATAAAAAGTTTAATTACAATTATAATTAAGAGGACTATTGATACTGATACCATGGTGGCAGGTGGCAAGGCAGCATTACAAGCCTGTGCCCTACTTAATAATAGGGTGGGTTGGCACACAGATGGACTGGCATGCTGTCAGGTAGCTTCTCTATTACTCCAGCAGAACACTGACTGATTTGTGCAGCATAAATCCACTCAGGCATTAAAAGTCCACCAATTAGCGCAGATCCATTAACATGAGCAATGACGAGTTGGAGGGGAATCAGGCTGACGGCTCCAAAAAAGCTGCATTTCAAATGTCACTTAAGAAAAAGAAAATTCCCTCAACGTAACTTCCCAAGCATATCCAAGACTGAACTGCCAAAGTAGTCTGGAGAAGGAAAAAAACTCTCTAAAATTAGTTTCAAAGAGTCAATAATAAATGAACAGTTCTACTCGGATGAGATTTGTTTTCTAAACAATGCTTAGAAAACAATGTCACAGTTATGAATGGGGAGGGACGCACTGATATTAAAATTCTGGCTGATAGAGATAAGCTGATAATTTAAATAAGTAATGTTGTATGAATATTAGGTTGATTGTTTGTTTTGTTTTTTTGATGGGATATTTCAATTTCACAAAGAAATGTGCTGCACTTTGTCTGATGAATAATAAAAGAACACTTTCTGATTTTTAATTAGTCTTAAATCTTATTAATCAATCATGAAGAAGTTGTACAAGTACCGTGAATCGGGTTGCATGACATAACAACATGAAAACGTATAATTGTTTTGAAAATTGCTAAAGAGTAAACAGTGTTTTTAAAGGGATAGTTCACCCAAAAATGAATATTTACTTATTTACTCAGCCTCAAGTTGTTCCAAACCTTTATAAGTTTCTTTAGTATGACAAGATCAAATATATAAAGAACGTATGTTTTCTTTCTTTCTTTCCTTTATGAGTTTCTTTAGTTTGTTGAACACTTATTTTCTATTTTGAAGAAAGCTGAAAACCTGTAACCATTGACTTCCATAGTAGAAAAAAAACAGTACTAAGGAAGTCATTGGTTACATGTTTTGTTTTCAACAAAAGAAAGGCATTTAAACATGTTCAAAAATGTCAGTGTATCAGAATATTTCATATTTATAGTTAAATATTATATTGTACAGAAATATTTTTTTCCCCAAAAGCATTTCTAAATCATTGTTGTGCAATAAATCTCCCACATGGATTGAAGGGCTGGTTTTGAGAGAAGCTTTGAATATGGCCGATAAAAGGGTTAGTTCACTGAAAATGAAACTAACTTCATCATTTACTCTCCCTCATGTGGTTTTAAACCTTTATGAGTGACTTTCTTCTGTTGAACACGGAACCATTACTATAAAATTCTATATTATTTTGTTGTTAACAGAACATAGAAACTTGAATAGGTTTTAAACAAGTTAAGAGTGAGTAAATGATGACAGAATTGTCATTTTTGGGTGAAATATCATTCAATTGATGAAGTCTCTGAATTAGAATGCAGCCATATTGTGCACTCCTATTAACACTTGACTTCTGTCATTTAACATTCTAATTCAGACAAGACTAAAATCTTAGTCTCATATTGATTAAAATGATCAATTGATTCACTGATGTAATTTTTCGATTTAAATTGAATGTGCAATACCAGTGCTTAAACTATTTTTAGCACACAGAAATGGTCTAAATCCAACGGCAAACACTGTAACTATAACTTTCTCCTTGTGCTGACTGACACCTTTAGTTATGGTTTCTAATGAAAGGTCAAAATAAATGAGAAGCTGGGAGACTGAAAAAAAAAAGTATTAATATCCCGTAAATCACTGACATTGCCATCTGGATGGAATTTGATTTCTCATAGGAACCCAGAGTTATCTGAGAAACACTAGGTAATTTTCTCAGTAATTTGTCCTGAGGTTGTGAAAGAAAATCACAGATGTGTTTGATTCAAATGAGACGAAAATCACTAAGTACATCTGTGAAACAAGCATTTACCCAATCTCCTGCGGGAAAACCTGTCCAGTCTGAATAAGGCTCGTGAATGCAAAAACGCGGTGCTGTTGGAAGCGTGCTATAATATAAATGAGGGTTAAGTAAGTGAGAGGCTCACCGGTGAGGTTGGTACGGGCACTGTAGGAGCCCAGGTATCGGCTGTCTGTGTTCGGGGTGTAACACTCGTACATGCCCTGGTCGGTGGCCTGCAGTGTGGTGATGTGCAACAGGACAGAGTCTCCGCTAAGCCTTTCGATGTAGATATCTTTGCTGTTGACACGCTGGGCATACAAGGCATAGGCGTAGTTGTGCTGGGACGTGCTCACGATGCGGATCTCTCTATCGGGAGCAGTGTAAAGGTACATGGACCACTCAAAGTCTTGCTCCACTCCTTCCTTGTAGCCGGTCACGTTACACCAGATGGTTATGTGAGAGCCTTCTGTTCGAATCAAGGGCCCTGGCTGAACTGTGACCTGCCGCTGGGCCGAGCAGGTGACCACTGTAATAAAAGACAGAATGAGAGATCAGCAGCGGTCCAAAAAAGTGACTATAGTCAATATAAATATCAATATTTGCATGTTTTCTGTAAATAAAGTGACCATAGTATTCCTTAATCTATACATTAGAAACAATATGACAAGATAAAATGTTAATATAATGTATGTTTTCTTTCTTTTTTTGTAAAAGGAGAATAGGGTAATTAAAGACCTGAGGTATGTAATAGTGTTAGTAAAATTTTCCAGCTTTACAGTAATTACATATCTGATGACTCAATTAGTGCCTTTTATTCCTCAAAGGTACACTATCTGATACACAATCATGACATGATGTTTTACTCATAATTACCACAGGCATAAAACAAAAGAATCATCACTTGACATATATGGTAGATTTGGTCAATGAGCTGTCAGTCATTACAATTTTGAAGATGTTGGAAATGGTAGTTTTGAGAATACAGTGGAGCTTACAAACATGAGTGAAATGATGAATGTAGTGGAGAAGTGTCCTTTGACTATTACAATGAAGTTTAAATCATCTGCTCAAACCAAAATGTACCAAATGGCTATAAAATATACTTTATTTTATCCTTTTGTAATTGTCATTAAAACATCAGGAGAGTTCGATCCTATTGCAGCAGTTAGAGATTAAATCCTATTAGGTACCGTATATAGGTCAGAGTTACAAAAAAATCCCAATAAATAATAATGACTGACAAAACATAAATGTGGTATCACGGTGGCGCAGTAGGTAGCACGATCGCCTCACAGCAAGAAGGTCGCTGGTTCGAGCCTCGGTTGGGTCAGTTGGCATTTCTGTGTGGAGTTTGTATGTTCTCCCATGTTGGCATGGGTTTCCTCTGGGTGCTCCGGTTTCCCCCACAAGTCCAAAGACATGCTGTATAGGTGAATTGGGTAAGCTAAATTGTCCGTAGTGTATGTGTGCGAATGAGTGTGTATGGATGTTTTCCAGTTGGAAGGGCATCTGCTCCGTAAAACATATGCTGGATAAGTTGGCGGTTCATTCCGCTGTGGCAACCCCAGATTAATAAAGGGACTAAGCCGAAAAGAAAATCAATGAATGAATGAATGAATGAAAACATGAACGTGTTAAAGGATTAACAGTCATTGGAGTTTGACAAGAAAGATATTTTGGTGGTTCCCACAAAAATAATTGTACACTTATATTATACAATTACCTGCTGTATAGATTCAGAGGTTTTTTCCTTGAATCGATTCTGATTTTATTTTGTAACAGTAGATGGTGCTGTATGCTTTACAAACACCCATCCTCTGCTTGCATCCAATTCCTTACAAATATCACGTGAACCTAAAATAATCATTAATAATGTTAGGAAAGGTTGAAACGAATTACAAGAGTGTTGACTATGAGTGATGTTTAATCTCGTAACATAAAAGCCAATTTACAAGACTAAAAAGTGTAATTTTACAAGACACATGTGCTCTTTCTCGTAAGCGTTTGAGTATATGGTAGCGCGTATGGTAGCGTTTGAGCTAGCTTAGAGCGATATCTGCTGTTTAAAACTAAGCTCAGAATTGATTTTTTGATAGAGAGAATAGCAATTTATTTTGAAAATCTCAGATTGGATACAGCATTGATTTCTCAAACGATTTTTTACCACTGATCTAGTAGTTTTTAACCTTCTCGTTAATAACCATATGTAAATATCAAACCTACACTGCACTCTGATCAACCTGATCAAATCTTAAACTCAAGATTTTAAATGATTGTAGCAATGAATGAATGAATGAATGAATGAATGAATGAATGAATGGCTGATACTTACAGATTTAAAATGACAAAATAAAAATCTAAACCAGTCAAAATATATTTCGAACGTATCTTGTGTCACATAATCTTGATTAGAAGTCTACTCCTGCCTGATAAGAAAACCTTTAGGCTTCTCAGTGCTAGTAATTTATGTATGGAGTTTGCAGTGTGAAGAACCATAGACTCTTCAAGAAATCAAGTGGCCTTCAGCCAAGAGACCCATTACACAGTAAACACATCCACTCAATGAAATCACCCTGAACTTCTGCCCCTTCGAGAAATGCACACTGTGTGTCTGCTGCGATCAAGACTCACACTGAAAATGCTACAATTAATACACGAATGAAAGTCAAAGTGCGAGCAGCTCATAATGAGTTTATATAAACATACTCAGCTGAAGTCTCTTTAGAAAAAAAATATTACAATTGTCAAATTACACGTTGGAAGACCATCACCCCAAGCGAGCAGATGATGAAATCATTAGTCGGATTACTGAAACTAAAGATGATCTTATGGCAAAATAACTAGACGCCTTTGGAAATGAGCAATGCACAGGAACAAATATAAAAGACATCATGAATCATTTTGGTGTATGAGTAAAAGGCAGATGCCGAACATTCTCCAGAAAAGCTTATCTGCCAATTTGAATACAATTTAATGGGTTTAATGCTTTAATGTGGCAATGTTCTATCTCTGGGTACACAATGTAAATGTATAAAGTTGTTATTTTCATGCTGAATTATGGGACACTGTGTTTATCTCTTTTAATATTTGAATAATATATTTAGGGAATACATATTTATCCATGAGGATATTTTGCCTGTGTGTATTGCATTTCATTAATTCTTCTTGAGTCAGCACAAAGATCTGATCTGAATGAAAGATCTAATCTAACAAAATAAATACATAGCATTAAAAGTGTCTTAAGCTGTTATTTGCATGGTAAACTGAATGACTCGAATGGCACTGTGATTACATTCTTGATTGCTTGAATGCAGTTGGAAAGAGTACATCTATTTGTGAATTTCTGTTTCATTCATTCATTCATTCATTTTCATTTCGGCTTAGTCCCTTTATTAATCTGGGGTCGCCACAGCGGAATGAACCGCCAACTTATCCAGCATATGTTTTACGCAGCGGATGCCCTTCCAGCTGCAACCCATCTCTGGGAAACATCCATACACACCCATTCACACTCATACACTACGGACAATTTAGCTTACCCAATTCACCTATACCGCATGTCTTTGGACTTGTGGGGGAAACCGGAGCACCCGGAGGAAACCCACGCCAACACAGGGAGAACATGCAAACTCCACACAGAAACGCCAACTGACCCAGCCGAGGCTCGAACCAGTGACCCTCTTGCTGTGAGGCGAACGTGCTACCCACTGCGCCACTGTGAGGCCCTGAATTTCTGTTTTATATAGTTAATTCAAAGTTCAGCTTTATGAACTTTGCAGCATATGCATTTGTAAAATATGCAGCATTTTGTTATTTTAATTGTAGTAGTGAGAATAATACTAATAATAACAAAAAGAAGAAAACAATTCTGCTACCGTTAATTAAATGTTAGCATTAAAAACTTGTTAATTTGTCTAAATGATGAATTATATAAAGTTGATCATATACAATGGAAAAAACTAATGCATAAACAATGCATTATAAGTCCATTTTACAGTAAAATACTGTCAAGAAGATTATTTTTCCTTGTATATATGACCTTGTGTACTGTCTAATTATGAGCATTGACTATGTTTTATGTATTGTTATTATATTGGTTATCAATATATTTTATAGTAAATATCACTGGTATTTTAATTAAATTGGAGTTATACCTCTTAATTAAATATCTATACGGTATAAAATATAGATATATCAATATCCCATAATACCTAACCTGAATATTTGGTAACCACAGCTTCCTTTATTTAATTTTATTTTACTGCAAATGTTACAAGGTTGTTTTTGAGCAAGGCATCAATTGTCTCAGAATGGAAACCCCCACAGGACACACAAGAGGCAGAGGTTTATTTCAGAGGTTTTACAGCATCTGCATCTCTGAGACAGCGACAACACCTTGACTAGAATAATGAGCGTTCTGTACACAGAGTGAAAGAAGTTAACCGAAACACAACCGTCACCCCAGCGTGTCCGATTCTGACAACAAAAACGGTGGATGAAGGAAGACGAGTGTGAACAGTTGGAGTAGTGAGAAAGTCATTCCTTGGATGTCATTGTCCAATCTGTAACAGAAAGAAACAAAAAACGAAGCCCATCTGCTGGCACGTCCCGTCTGGAACGGGCCTGTGACAATGAGTGAGTGTGTGTGGGTGAACGATCCCCTCGCCTCAGAAGAGACGTCACTGATTTAATTACTTCTAAATATGCACACGCATCTGTGGGCTGTCCTGTAGTCAACTAAAAGTGGCTTACATCATTATCTTTATTCATTTGGTTTCCTCTCGTAACCCCTGTACACCCACACATGCCTGTGCTTTGCCTTATGCCATCTGCCTACACATACAGACACTCAAAAAAAATAAAAACATGGCAATGAAACTGCATCAATAACAGCTATATAGAACAGCACCGGACAGGTGGGTTGCTTACCTGTGAGCTCAGCTATTCAGTTGTTGAGTCTGATGTCACGTCTCATAGTAGCTGAGACCAAATGTTATATCAGATGGCAAAAGTGAACAACAAATGGTACTAATACATGCTCACAGTGTTCTGTGATACTATTGAAAATCCTGATTGTAATGTTTTTATCCACGCCTAATCTCAGATGGTCAATGATTCATCTTTTTTAAATCTTTAAAATATTGGTGTCTGGGATGCAGCATATGCAAAGACTGCAGTGAACACCATAATCTTGTTAAAGATTCAATTGAAAGTCCCTGTGAAATCAAAAAGTTTTGTTAGATCTTAGCATGTTAGTCTTAAGAATATCTATAAGCTTTGTTCTCGAAAAAAGTGGCAAAATGCATATTTAAAAGATATAACCATCTAAAGCTTTGGATGCTTGTCACTTCCGCCTAAATTGATAAAAAAAAATTATAATTATATTACCTCTTCTCATGATATCTTCTGACCAATCAAATGCTCTATAGCAGGGGTGCCCAAACTCGGTCCCGGAGGGCTGGTGTCCTGCAGAGTTTAGCTCAAACTCCAAGAAGACATACCCAAACCAGCTAATTAAGCTCTTACTAGGCTTACTAGAAATTTCCAGGTAAGTGTGTTTGGAGCTAAACTCTGCAGGAGCGAGTTTGGGCACCCCTGCTCTATAGTATCTGACATGTCCTGCCCCCTTTAAGATTCTATTGTTATATGTGCTTGAGCTCAACCACTCTCACTGGCAGAGCTGTGATAAAAACTAAACGCTATTGACTGTTTTTTTAAAGGGGAGGAGCTACTCTGTCCCGCCATGTCTTCATGATTTAGTTGAAATTACGTCATACATCAGAGCACATCATGGGACCTTTAATTTGTGATACGACTAAAAAGTGGTCATAAATGGCTACTGAGAGTTTTTCAATTCAAATGAGTAGAGGCTTGTTCTTGGAAACTAGGCTTGTATACGTCACAAATAAACAAGTGGATTACACAACTGTACACATGGGGATTTGAACTTCCCAAGGTGATGTGATGTTTGTCATGCTCTGTGTTTCTCTCACTCCATGCGATCCAGCTCTGTGGGATGCCAGTGTTAGTGCTCTGCTCACCTGCCTCCCCATAAGCACCGTCATTCAAGAAGGTCTGGAGTTGGCCACATTATATAGATTGTATATAGACTGTCTGTGTGCACATATATTGTGCCACAAAGACAAAGCAAGTAAAGTACAGTAAGCCCATATAGATTGGTAGATAAAATATTACAATAAAGACAATAACAAAGCAGGATGTTTATGGCTGTTATTGAAAGTATCTTATTATTAGCTTGAAAAAAGAATAGTCAAAGTCAAGGTTTTTTATCTTTTTGTAAATAAGTATTGCTTTTAAGCAACAGTATGAATATAAAACATTCACCATTACATAATTTATGAACTTTTTAAAAGTGAGATCTGTAAGATTTTAAGAAAATGCAAACAAATTAGGGTTTTTATTCAGCAAATATAAAGCAAATTGATCATAAAAAAAATTTCTTTACTTTCTTTTCATCAAAAAAAGTTTAAATATTCAATGGGCACAACAGTTTTCAACATTATATTAGTAATAATAACATATTGGGAACCAAATCAGCATAGTATTATGATTTCTAACAATACTGGCTACTGAAAATGGATTCCATTTTCAAAATCTGCATTTTTAGGCCCTCAAATGGCCAAACAAACATTAAATAATTTAATATATAATAGACGGCCAAAACACATTGAAGTTTTTCAATTAAGTTGAAAATAGGGTTGTGTAAATGTACTTTTAAGTCTGATGCTCACTCTCTTCAACATCTTGTATACAGCCCTTTAAAAAAATAATAATAATAAATCTTTTTGCACGTCTTATCTGTGTCACTCACTCCAACTTTTGCCATTCTCATTTCAGCCATCTGCTTTATTGAAGATGTGGCCCCTAGTCTGTCTGCTGAAGTTTCGCTTCGCTGTGCCAAAGTCCACAGAGCTCAATAAGTCTGAGACTCAAAGACTGACTGGGAGACTGTTCTCCTGAAAACAAGGCTTTACCTGTCAGCAAGAGTGCTGACTGCTACACAGTTCACCATCCACCCCATACTAGAGTTTCCTGGTACATCTATGATTTAAATCACATCTAGTGATTTAACCAAGCAGTCACTGAAGTTCACTGGTAAACAATAGTCACATAATTTCAAAGTAAAAAAAGTCTTTACAGTATAAGGTTACAAACAAGGTTTCAATTCTTAACAAGTACCAGGGTCCGATTTGTAATTCCTGCATTACCAAAGTGACAGGCAAGGGTTTAAGCCCTGTCATTCAACGGATGAAACGACAGTCTGCTAGATCACGAACCGTCAGTCTGAATTCAGCAGGATGAAGATTTCACATGACATATTAAATCCAGAGACATTTCAGAGATATTTAACTGGAACATTCATGTCAGGCTCATTCCTCTTTCTGAGCTCAGCTGATGAAAGTAGCGTTTTCATGTGGGTCACAGAAGACTTCCCCAGAATAACCAGCTCTGGCTTGCCATCAGCTCTGCAGCATTAAATATGGATCATATATAAAACACCATGCGTGTCTTTCAACACGTGCCCTCTCTCCTGAGGAGGACGGCATAAATGATTTTGTAACCATTTCAAATATAATATATTCTAATACTTGTTTAAGCACACAATTCTGACCCCTCTGGGTGCTAAGCATTTCCCGAATGTTTTATTTTTAGGGATGCACTGATATGGAAATTTTGGTCACTACAGAAACTCTTTTTTTATTACAAAAGAACCAGAAAAAGTTAAACACCAGTTCAGGAACACAAAAGTATTGCTGTATATTTATCCGTTTGTTAAAAAATAATGTGCTAACATTGCATTCTTCTATAAATTAAAAGACATTTACCATTTAACAGACGGGGACTAGAGACATTTTAGAGATTTACAGAATATTCTTGAAACTTTTCCCCTTTTCCCCTGAACTGTCCCTTTAAATAAGCATTAATAATCAACATGTCTTTACAAAAACGTTGATCCTGTATTATTATTATTTAATTCTTATTTAATTCTTATTAATTCTTATTATTTTCATTATTTAATTCAAGTCCTGTGAAGAGATGATGCCATCCATGAAGGACTTCTAGAGGTCTCCATAACCCTGGACCAGGCCGTATCCTGAGCAGATGCTGTGGTGGTCATGGAGGAGTGGAAAGCATGAGACTGATTCCTGAAAGACCCAGTGATAGGTGACCTACTCACACCTGCAGCTTCTCCACATTGGACGTCCAGGGTTCTTCAGCCTCAAGCGCCTAGACTGCAGCTCTGCACATGAAATTTGGCCAGATGAAAAAATGGTCGTGCCCAACTGAGCCTGGATTCTCTCAAGGTTTTTTTTCTTCACTCTCGTCACATGGTGAAGTTTGTTCCTCGCCACTGTCGCCACTGGCTTGCTTGGTCTGGGACTTGAGGAGCTGCACATCGATGGATTTGCTCTTCAGTGTTTGGACTTTCAGCAGTGAAAATTAAACCACACTGAACTGAACTAAACTGAACTACAACTCTGAAAATTGGACTGACACAGTTTCAATTTACTAGAACTTCTATGTTAAGCTGCTTTGACACAATTTACATTGTTAAAGCTCTGCAGAAATAAAGATGAATTGAATAATTATTTTTAGACAGATGGTAACACTGAAACCAGTTCTTAACTCCCATCTATAATTATTACCCTACAAGTGGCCTTAATAAAAGTCGCACGGGAACAAATAAAGAGAGAACAAAGTCATCGACCACTTCAAAAACGCAACAACAATTAGAGACAAGACATCATGGGGAGAAAACAGACAAAGACTACTGTACAGCAGCCAAATAGATCATGCTGGATCAAATGCGGTCAAAGCTGCAAAGATCAAAAGAAATCATTGCCTGAAAGGCAGAGCATAAGCGCGAGTGAGTGAGACAAAGCAGGAGACTACAGTATAGTCTCTGGTCAGCACAAAAGTCTCTGATAAATACTGGTACATGAGAGGCAACCACTTTCCCAAGCCAGCTGTTTGTCTTGCTTTAATTGCCTCTCACACATCGAGCCCAAAAGCACTTTAATGGAGCCACTGTGTATATGGACACAAGCCATGATGCCGCGTCTGTCTGCCCAAGAGAGTAACTCTATACCCCTCAAAAGACATACTCATACACACACAGCTCTGGTGTTTTAACAGGGTACACACATGGAACAAATTGGCCCCGACCATTACCACCATCACCACACCTCACAAACTCCAAGCCCAGCGGAGCAATTACAAAAAACTCTTCTGCTCATTTGATGCAGGCCAGAGTACGAGCACTTCCTCAGAAGCAGAGCAAAAAAAGGGGGGGCTTGGCAGGAAACGATAGCCAATTAGAGGAGGATGCAGTGAGGAAAATGACCAGAAGAGGGAATCATATTGGGAAGAATACAAGTACATGGCACCGGTTAACTCAAAATCCCATTTCTTTTGTTTATGTGTGACAGATCTCATTTTCTGAGCAGTGTGAACATGAAAAATCCAATCTTTTCAATCCGATTTGAGCAGCTTTGATATGTGGTCCTTGATCCAATTATGTGTCCAATCCATGGCCATGTGACCTGAGCATGACCCATCAGATGGGTTTTGAATGGTATGCCATTTTTTGTCTTTTGTCATGTACACATAAGCAGTGCATGTGACTTACTGGTTTCATAAACATGCACATGGGGGTCCTTTTATTACGGTTGCTTGTTCAAACCTGTCGAGACATTAATTGTGTCATTTTAATGACTGTCATACAATTTTCGAATTTATATTTATCTTCATTTTACTGAAAAGGAGTGTGTGTTTTAGGTTAATTGCTATCTTTTTCATAATATTTTTTTAATAGCACTTACTCTGTACAGAATACCACTTCATATTGAAACTGGTCTTGTTAAAATCTCTAATAATCTGCTGTTGGTAGATTCAATCATTAAGTTTCCATTGGTGTTCCCCAAGGCTCGGTTTTGTCTCCTCTTTTATTTATTATGCCATTTATTCATGTTTTAAAAAATATGGTATTTATTTTCACTGCAATGCTGACGAATCTTAACTTCACCTGTCTTCCAAGCCTGCTTCTACCCTCCCTCTTCTTTTACTTTCTAGCTGCTTAGTTGAAATTTAAAACAGTTCTCAGATCCCTGAATTAATGATGGTACAATCAAAATCATCCTTGTATGCATAAAAACTAACCTGGAAAAATCGATCAATCAGCATATGCTCCTTTCTCACAGGTTTATAGTCCAAGTGTCATCCTTGTTAGAATCTTATCTTTGAAGCATATTTTAATAACATCACCTACTCTGCATATTTTCATCTGTGTCCTTCTCTTACAATTAATAGCATTGCCAGTCTCGTACATGATCTTTTTTTTTTTAAACTACTTTTAAAACTCTGTTGGACCAAAAGCTGCACAAATTATTTTGAAATAATAATTGTCCCTACATTGAGCACATTTATCATATTCTTCAACACATGGCTTTTGTTAAAGTCCAAAACTAAATGGAATTGTTGATGGAAAAGGAGCTAAATTATTAAAAATTATCATTATTTTTATTATTCCTTTATCCATTTATTTTTGCCACCCATTTTGTGATTGCAGTTACTTCTACATACAGCAATGCTTTAAGGTGTTGACATTGTGTGTGTGCTATCTTAGAGCTGAGATGAATCCCAAAGCATCAGTGCCCAGATATGTTTAAGGTTTAACAGAGCCCGGCTGAATAAAAAGCCACAGATTTAAGACGCCTGTCCCGAAAGAAGATAAGGAGCCAGGGACTAATGAGGTTTCAGAAAAGAGGTGCAAGATTAGAGTCACATAAAACATAGAAGTCAGTGCCCATGCATCTAGTTACTCTGCCAAAAGTACATAAACTGAAAGAAATGCTGGCCAGCAGACATACTGGCTTTTAAGTGCGTCTCTGAGATTGTAATTAGACCAACATTAAAGCAATAATGTAGGCTACATTATCTGCATGTCATGCCTTTTTTGACACAGCTGAGGCCTCTTCGTGTTCAGCGTCAAATCATTAGACAACTAACAAGTATTTCATTATTTGCCTTTTAATACATTAGCCACAGTAAGAATGAGAAAGAGAGAGACTGAAATGAAATAAAACATTCTAAAACATTACAATTCCACAATAATCTTTGTTGAAATAAAATTAAATAAACAAATGAGAATTGTTGGGATTGTCCTGATGTCTTTTCCTCATTTAATAAAAGCATTAAATATCTAAATGGTTTGTCCTGCATTATATGTTTATGTAAAAAAAAATCTATTGAATTCCATTATTCAAATTCCAAAATGTAAAGAAAAATAAAAAGTAAAAAAATATAAAAATAGCAGCATTTATTTGAGATCCAATTTAATTAAATCTTTTTTTTTCTTTCTACTTTTTCTAATACTAACCCTAACACATACATATTAATACGTCTTAATTTGTTTTGTGTTTACTACGATTATGGCTTTAGTCGGATTAAGGTCATCAAAAAAATCTGTTTACATGGTCCACACAATCGTGGCCAAATGTTTTGAGAATGACACAAATATTAGTTTTCACAAAGTTTGCTGCTAAACTGCTTTTAGATCTTTGTTTCAGTTGTTTCTGTGATGTACTGAAATATAATTACAAGCACTTCATACGTTTCAAAGGCTTTTATCTACAATTACACGACATTTATGCAAAGAGTCAGTATTTGCAGTGTTGGTCCTTCTTTTT
>CAIGQW010054868.1:53110-78705 GCA_903798125.1 Danio choprae
TGTGTGTGTGTGTGTGTGTGTGTGTGTGTGTGTGTGTGTGTGTGTGTTTTGAAAGTATTAACAATATTTAAGAATGGGAGATGTTTCTCAATGAGTACGTTTACATGGACATCAGTAATCGAATTATTTACCTTAATCTGAATAAGACACTAATCTGATTCAGGTGTTAACATGAGCTGCTTTTTGAATATTCCATATACATAGTTCGATTAACGTCATTACGTCACCAATCGACATCAGTTTCCTCAGGCGTTTTATGCAGCAACAGTTCGTGTTCGTCATGATACCATATGTGGTTTTGGGCGTTCTGTTTTAAATTTAAAAATTTTAACTGCACTTAATTTTACACACTATGGGTGCAAACAGACGATGGCATAAATTCTCAAGCATTTCATTCCCTATCTTTTCATTCATTCTCCCCGCAACAAAGTCACTTCAAACTCAAGGCACTTCATAATGTCCATTTCTTCCAGAATTCTCAGCATAGACATCGTTTCCAGCTCGCACCAAAAATGTGCTCTCTAGCTTGAAGCCATTTTCATATGTGTCAAACGCCTGACAACTGCCGTGTGTGCGTCTTTTCGCAAAATGTAGCAAAAAGTACTACAAAACGGTAATAGTTTAATTAAAGTGTTTACATGTCTGTACTCCACTTCAATAATGCGACTAAAATAAGAATACTCCACATGTCTTAATTGGATTTCTGTTTAGGTCGATTATGACTTTAATCGGATTAAGATAATCCAAATGGCTGTCTACATGGTCAACTCTTAATTAAGAGTATTGTCTTAGTCTTATTAAAATTGGAGTATTGGTGTCCATGTAAATGTACTGAATGACAGATGAACAGGGAAAAGCAGTCTGTGGGCCAAACCCGCTATAGGAGGAGAGGAAATGAGAAGTACAACAGCCTTCTCTGGGTTTTATCAGATCAATACAAAAGCATTCAGTGAGTAAGACATGACCACAGCAGTCCTGATGTCTGCACTGTGGGGATGACAGAGGAGCTGAAGTCCCATCCTGCTGCTCTGTTGAGTGGGGCTCTGTATCATCCAAATCATTTCAAGTGATCATGGGTGTGTTTACAAGATGAACACTGCTTCAAATGGTAGGTAGTGTAAATATGAGATGTCTTATTTTGAAAAGCTGCACAATTAGTGTCTATGTTTGCTCATAATATGAGGTATTAGATACCACTGTATTGGTTTTATTAGGAGTTTGAACAGTTTTTTTTTATTATTATTTGTATTTCCATTTTTATTACAATTTTATTATTTTTTAATTTTGTTGAGTGTCTCTATTGTGATTTTTAGCATAGAGATTTTTTACTAAACTAAATGAAAATGAGAAATATATAAAAGTAATATATTTTATTGCTTGTTTCAATTGATTTGAATAGATTTAATCTAGCTACAATAACCCGGTACAGAATGCAACCGGATGGCAGACGAATTGGAGAGGGAAATATGATTATATTATCATGCAATTATGTAAAATGCCCATAAATTATACAATAACTGTTCAAAACTGCCCATAAATTACACAGTTACTGTTTAAAATGGTTAGTTAGATTTGTATTATTTTCTTAGTATTACTTTTATTCATCAAATAATTTAAAAATGTCATAATCCTAACTTAAGTATCCTATAACAAGTGCTCTTTTTCTTGGTGAACTGACATGTTACCCGCATGGTTGCAAAAACTTTTCCAAAGAGGGCATTACACTGCAAAAACATTTAAAATTAAGTAAAACAAAAAGCATTTTCATTCATTCATTCATTCATTCATTTTCCTTCGGCTTAGTCCCTTTATTCATCAGGGGTTGCCACAGCGGAATGAACTGCCAACTTATCCAACATATGTTTTACACGGCAGATGCCCTTCCAGCTGCAACCCAGTACTGGGAAATATCCATACACACCCATTCACATTCATACACTACGGACAATTTAGTTTATTCAATTCACCTATAGCGCATGTCTTTGGACTATGGGGGAAACAGGAGCACCCGGAGGAAACCCACACGAACAAGGGGAGAGCATGCAAACTCGAGCCAGGACTCGAACCAGCGACCTTCTTGCTGTGAGACGACAGTGCTAACCACTGAGCCACCGTGTCGCTCAAAAGCATTTTCTAGACAAGAAAAAAAGTGTTGTTTTCAGAAATAGTGTCAAACTTAAGTTTTTCCTTAAAACAAGCAAAATAATCTGCCAATGGGGCAAGCAAAATAAAAATAAAAAAAAAATGGAAAAACTGTTTGTTTGTCTACACTGTAAAACTCAAAAAGTTAAGGTAACTCAAACCATTTGAGGAAACTGATTGCAACAAACCATTTCAGTTCAAAAACTAATCCTTATGAGTACTGTGAACTTAATCCATTTGAACAAACGAAGCAATTTGAGCGCAGCAAAACCCAATAAACAAAGAGAACTCAAACCAACTGAGTACTGTAAAACCCAATAAGTTGAGGCAACTCAAACCGTTTGAGGAAACCGATTGCTACGAACCATTTGAGTAAAAAAAAAAACTAATCTATATGAGAACTGTGAACTTACTCCATTTAAGTTTAATTAATTGGGTATTTAATTAACGTATTACCTTCAACACTGAGTTCAAAACTCTTTTCAAATGACTAGAATTAACTTTAAGTCAATTTTGAGTTAACTACACTCATTTCATTTGATAAAGTTGCCTGTTGGGTTTTACAGTGTAGAAAATCCTTTTTAAAGTTTTTAGATATTTGACTAGAAATGAGACACAAAAAAATCTGCAAGAAAAGCACTTTTTGCAGTGTAGAAAGCAAACCAGCATACTAGGAGTTTGGCAGAGAGCTGAAGTTTTATAATTTTACTCACAGACACAAGGTAATTCCCCATAACAGAACTGACATCAAGAATGAATAATGAAGCATGGTCAGAGATATGGGAACTGAATCAGTATTCAAGGAGGTAATCTCAGGACAGCATGATGTGTGTGTGTGTGTGTGTGTGTGTGTGTGTGTGTGTGTGTGTGTGTGTGTGTGTGTGAGAGAGAGGGTCATATGCAGATGTGCTGTCTAAAGAAAAAGATGTAGCATGTAATATCCTGAGGGGGAAGACAAACTGCATGGTTTCTAGGACAGACAACAGAACAGGCCAACAGGAAATAGAGCTGCATACAGAAGCAAAGGAGGTCAAAATGACTGCGCATTAGGACCACAGACATCTCGTCCATACACTATGAATGTAATTTGTGCAGCGCCTAGCTGTGAGCACTTGGTTAGGGCACAAAATGCATTCTAACCAAAACATAAATAAAGTGCAAGTGAGACATTAGGACAAACGGTGTGTCTTTAGGCACAATTCACTTCATCAATAAATCACCATAGTACTGTAGCATTTTTAAGTTAATGCACGCCGGCCTCTTTCTGTCTCCCATTCACTTCCATCACACCGGCAGTCAATGGACTTGCGCCTCCGAGCAGGAGCGTACATGTCCGGAAAGGCTATTTAGATGAAAAATGAACGGCCTAACGCACCAAGCTGCACCCAGCCAGTCGAAAAAAGTGATATAAAATGGAAGACATTCATTTATGGGTGTGTGAAGCCATATTTACAATATATGCAAAGCTACTCCATCTTTATTCCCCACCCCTCCAGCACTTTCTTTGTGCTGTTTTGTAAGGCCCTCAGTCTCGGAACACTTTATTTTTTTTTTCTTGAGCTCATAAATCCATTTGATATCTTGAATTTCTTGAATTTTTTTTCCACTCACTTTTTTTTTTTTTTTTGCAAAAGTGCAGTTTAATGGGATTTGCATTCTAAATGTGACATCATTTCAGAAACATCACTGCTCAGGGCTCTTAAGATGAGACAAAATCTTCCCAGAAACTCAAACAGTCCTGTTGATATTATTTAAATGAATTAAATGCAATGAGCGCGAAGCTGAAAAGGAGGCCCTAAGGAATGCAAGCGATTTTAGACCTCGTTTTCTCCGCATCCTGGTGCATCGTAGGAAGGCTTTCACAATTTGATATATTTCTGGAATGCTGACTGTAAAGACAAGCATGAGAGTCCCCTTCTGTAAATGGGCATGTAAGAAGCACTAAGAAACAGAAGACACGGCGGCGCCTTACTGTCTGACCAATGTAAAAGCGATGACCACAGCAACAATGCATTGTGTGTACTGGATGGTTCATTTCTATCATGGATGAGAGGAAAACATATGACTAAGCAAGCCTGTAAGCAGCATGATCGAATTCATTATTGGAGTAACAAAAAGCAAATATATCAAATAGTACCAGCAGAATTTAGTAAAACACGGACCCACTAAATATTCGGTGTCTGAACCCTTTTTGGGTGACACGGTGGCTCAGTGGTTAGCACTGTCGCCTCACAGCAAGAAGGTCACTGGTTCAAGTCCCAGCTGAGTCAGTTGGCATTTCTGTGTGGCGTTTGCATGTTCTCCCCGTGTTGGCGTGGGTTTCCTCCGGGTGCTCCGGTTTCCCCCACAGTCCAAAGAAATGCACTATAGGTGAATTGAATAAATTAAATTGGCCGTAGTGTATGTGTGTGAATGAGTGTGTATGTTTCCCAGTACTGGGTTGCAGCAGGGAAGGCATCCGCTGTGTAAAACATATGCTGGATAAGATGGCGGTTCATTCCGCTGTGGCGACCCCTGATGAATAAAGGAACTAAGCCGAAGGAAAATAAATGAATGAATATACTTGGTTTGACGGTATAAGTCTATGTACTGTATATCAAACAAATGCAGTTCTCTTCAACTCCATATTTATCCAATGAATATAGATAAAATAGGTTTTCATGTACACTGTTTGCATTGTTTCCACAAAAACATTGTGTTTAACACTGATAATAATAAAATAATTAATCAAAAGAATGTCTTCCAAAATCATTCAATTTCACCAATCTTTGAACAGTATGTATAAAAAGCTTGGTACATTGATTAAGGATGTGATACATTTCTCGGACAATGCTAAAATGCAAAAAAAAAAAAAAAAAAGGTCATGCAATGCTTTTTGCCTTTATTTCATCTTAGTAACTGTGAAATGTTGCTCTTTATGCATAAAAAGATATGCAAGGTTACAAAGCTTTATTCCAACTGGTTATATTCTATTTAATAAAATAAAAAAGACTTTGTTCACGGAACTATGCATATACAAAACATGCTCTGATTGCTTCATTAGAAAATAAAGTAAACAAAGCTTTTGAGTCAGAGAGACAAGAGAGCAATAATGTAAATTATGTGAAAAAAACTATATATTTTTTCAAACAATTAACCATGAAAACTTATTCAAAAACATCCCTAAAGCGAAATAAAGCCTTCATAAAAATAATAGGATCTCTTTAACAATGATACAATGACATGATAATCATATTACTAATATCCTATTTAAAACTCATTTTAATGCCTTTTTAATGGCTCTTAAAATCAGCCATTTCTTAATCGTAATTAGGATTGCATAATCTTACATCATTGTTTCTTGGGGGAAAACATATTCTATCTAACTGCTTTGTTTCTTAAAAAAATTCAAAAATAAATAAATAAATAAACAACTACTCAAACACAAAATCAGACTGTGTGACCAACACATTTCATGCAGTCCAAGCTCCACCAAGCAGAGGAAAACAAATACAAACCATTTTATAGCAGGTCCTTATTACTGTATGTGCCAAGATCAATATGTTTTTTAAAACAGAGTCCATTTCTCAGAACACATGCATTGAATTTACTTTTTTATCTTGGACACTCTCATGAGTCACTAACCCATTAAAAAAAACTCCTTTAATGTTAGAAAGAAAACAAAACTCATACAGATTTCAAAAGTCATGAGGTTCGACTACAGACTTCTCATTTTGAGATGAATTATCCCTTTAAGCACATAATGCCCATACACTCCTTCAAAGAGCTGTTCTGTCTGTGCTCAAAGAGTTGCTTTAGTCAGTAAGAGGATTGCGGCAAATTGAGGCCTGCACACGACTGCTCATAAAAACGTCATCACTTCAAGTGCTAAACACATGTTCGGGGAAACTGATGCAACCTTAAACAAACGTCAAACACCATATTTTATCCTTTCCGACAGAAAGACATCACTCTACGTTTCGTTTTTTTCTCTCTCACAATCAGGTTCCCTTGTTTCTTGTCCTCACAAACCCTCCCTCCTCACTTATTCTCTCAGCCCGTGACCACATGTGAGGATTCCCGCTGCTCGTGTCTGTCTCAGAGATCTTTGAACCCTTTCAGCGAGGTTTAACGGGGCTCAGAGAGACTTCAAAGTACATCCACGGCTCACGTAGGCTGAAAACGAGGTCCTAAATCCCTCATCAGAGGTGTTCTACCTACGTTCTGACCACAGCTGCCCGTTCTAACACAGCATTAACCCACATCTAATATCTGATTTCACCTGCTCCGTTTCTGCTGCCAGCATAAATCTATTCAACCCACCGAGCCGTCAAACTCTTCTCAAGCTCATGATTGTGCTGCACCAGTGTCCCGTAGTGAGTGGGAACCAGGACAAGCGTTCACACGGGATGCTTGTGTGCGGATTATGCACAGGACGAAGATAAGGGGAATAAAGAACTAATCCGGTGAGAGGCACACCACATCTCCTCCACAGAGGGAAAAAAAAAAATCTCACTGCTTCATTATAATGTGACACCACATTCTGAAACCAGCTTGGGATAATCCCACTTCTGGTTTGCCTGGGACTCATCGTAACTCACACGAGGTGAAAAAAGAAAGCACTGTTTCAGTGTCAAACATTCCCTCTTAGGTGCACTTCAAACGCTCTCATGACACAAGCTCTGAAATGTGGAGATGCTAACCTTGTTTGCCATTTTTCAACAATAGAAGAAAGCAAATGCGTGCTTGCACAAAGTGGTGTGCTCTGTGCTGTGCTTGAATAAACACCTGTGCCGCCAGATACGGCAGGCCGAAAGGGATAACAAGCACAGGGCAGAAAATCCACTGGACGTGCTCCACTTAAATCAAACAGAGGCGAGGACAGACACCCTCCAGGAGAGGACAGCGAAGTGCAATTACCATAAAAATCACTCTCGCTCTATAATATAGTCATAATAATACCTGAGCACTTTATCTTACAACCCAGCAGGCATAGATACTGTAAATGTCATTTGATGTGATAAACTACTATAAGGCTTGTGAATGCACACAAGTGGCTTTGACCTCCACATGACAAGCACTGCAAATCGCATCATGTAGAAGATACTTTATAAGGTTGCTATTAAAAATGTATCGGGGTGGTTTACTAATTAAATTCTTCTTGAAATTTTTGTTAGAGGATAAATTTAGATACAATGTCAGTATTCTGTTAGCTCTGTGAACTTTTAAGACATTTATTGTCTGACTTTATGCTGTATGTTCTACTGTGAAGAATGATTCTGCTGTTATGGTCTCTTATTTTGATGCTTATGGTCATTTTTTCACTAAAAAAAGGGTACAAAATGCATATTAGACTTCAATAACTTGGTAGATTAACATTTTTTGTTAACATATCCGTTAACAAAGTAAGTTTGGTACTGTAATGTAAACTAAATCATGAATGGTTGCAACAAAATACAAGATACAACCATAATGCTCAAGCATGTCCATCAAGCTTACATTTACATATAAAGGAAAAACTATGGAAAAGCAGCACCGTACAATGCACTACTATCGTATTTAATATTTAATTTTTTTCGAAAACAGAAAAGATAGCCATTTAGGAATTAAAATTTTCTTGACTGTTTAGGTTGGCTTGGTGGCTTCTAATATTAAATGCTTACATTTTGAATAAGAAATATTTAGCAGATTGACTGGTTGGTTGGTTGCAAATAGGATATGTTCGAGACATCTTTATGCAGCAGTCGCCTTCATATTTCATTTATCTTTTTAGTAAAGAAATTGATTAAAACATTTATGTAACATTTACCTTTAGAACAGAAATTTCAGAACGGGTTCAAAATGTTACTTGAATCATGACGTAGTTACATATCTAAGAGGGCACTATAGCATGAAAAAAGGCCAGTATACACATTCATGATATGCATACCAGTCATGTAATGATATGTCATGCTGATTGCCTGATAATCACTGGTTGCACATCAAATGGCCAGCAGCAATTTGTTTGACTACTGCATTCATACTGATGTGTATATGACACTGAACACAGCTCTCAAATGAAACGTGTTACGAGTGAGCGAGCCTGACGATTCCCTGTTTATGTGAATGAAGGAGAATAAACTAGCCATGGGAGTGCTGGTAATAGAGCCCGGTCAGTGAAGTGTTTAGAGAATGAGGTGAAAGGGTTTCCGGTCGGCACTGCTGCACTGGTCTCTCTCAGCTCCTGACCTCCTGTTAAATAGAGGCTCACATAGTACCAAATGAATTTGTTTCCACTCAATTTCCTAAAAGGTAATTTCCTCCAAGTCTCAGCTGTGGTGAAGCACATAAATGGAAAAAAAAGAAAATCCGAAATCTTCAGGTGCCTTTCATATGGCTTCTATATTCATCATCAATGAGATGATGGACCAATTCACCACCATTACCCTTCAGAAAATTTCACAGAGAAGAAGCATCTTTTATATACACTATACAGAACCTTGTACAACCTACAATACAGTGTGAAAATGAAAATAATCTAGATGTGAGCTTATCGTTCCACAAAAAAAAAACAATGCAGTTACCATTTTGACAAATGAAATTTGAAATGACTGCAATTGTATTTTCTTGTAAAAAGTTTTTTAACTGACTTGTTTTAACATGTTATGCAAATATTTTAACAAATGTTACATGTTCCAATTCAACACCAACATCCCACCATCACCACTGTTTTAGGCCGCAGGTCAAGTAAAAAACATGGTCTCATCACCATTGTAATCCATCTTTTGAATGCTTAAGCTTCACAGGCATTTTTATGCTTTTTTGCTAACATGATAATCCCATGAAATTTATATTAAAATTAAAATAGATATTAACATTCTAAACTATTTTACGAAAGATCAGCACAAAAACAGGGGGTTTTTTTATTCATCGAAAACATGGCCCTGTAATTAACATCAGCGTGAAAAGGAACAACAGCTATTGGTAAAATACTGCCTCAGTGTTTATTTTAACTAAAAACTGCAGTCAAACATACATAAGCTGGCGCATGTATTTCCACTGAGCCCGTGTTGTCTTATAGATAACAAAACCCTCCAGTTCTTATAGATAACTTATTAGGGTTGCACGATATTGGAAAAATCAGAGATTGCGATATTTTTTAGCGGTATATATTACGATAAGAATACAGTTTTACCAGATGGCTTGAATAGCTCTATTTTGAAAGAATTTATTAATTTAGATTGATTTGGGATGATTCTGTAGGGGGGTGAATCATGCTTAAAATTAATAAACCAATTATAAGCAGATATAATTACAACAGAGCAAAGACAAAAATTGAATAAACATTAATTTACAAAACAATAACTCCTAAAATGCTTGCATAGTCACATGACTTAAAAGCACATGCAAACCATTATGGTTAAATTCTGCAGTGACTTTACAAATATCACTTGTTCTGAAGTGTGGCTCCCGGTCAACTATGATCCCTGATCAGCATTGCGCATCCTGCGATTTGACTACTGCACACATTGCGATATCGATGCTGAAATATGATATATTGTTCAGCCCTAGACGTGTTTATACAACATAATAAAAATCCAACACACCTTGGGCTAAATTAACTGTACAAGGCTTCCACCCAAGTTATTCAACTAATTCAACCCACTAACTACTGTCAAAACATACTGTTCAGCTCATTCTTAATAAGCAGCGCATATGTACGTGTGCAGCTCTTGCGAAGAAACCACCCTGCATTAAGCACTGAAGTCTACATAAGCATGTGCCTTTTCAAATGCTGATGCATTAGCCAATGTGAAGCAAAAAAAGCACTTATAAGGCCAACAGAGACGAGCTAGTCATTAGGATTGAGCATTCTGCCCCTTCCTCCTTAATGGATGTATCACACAAACAGAAGAGTAAAGGCTATTCTGTGGCCCGTCCCTGTAATTGGCAACAATTTAGCCCTCCACAGCCACTCCATCTCTCGTTTCAAAAGGAAGCCTGCTGCTACACACAATAGGTGAGAGAGCTGGCCTCTGTTTAACACAGATTCATTACTTTCAAGAGACGAGCACGCTGAGAACCTATAGTTAGCCATTCAGAGTATTTTCAGTGCTGAACCAAAAGCATCGACCCTGCAGATAAGACAGTTCATGGATTCTTGCGGCTGCCGTTTACTGCAGTTCCATGAGACTTTTTTTTTACTTTGCTTGGTTATGGTCATCTTCTGGACCTTTAACACAACAACGTTTTCATCCAAAATGTTGAAGCTTTTTTTTCTTTCGTTTACATGACAACATTGTTTTTGTGACTGAAATGCATAAATTCGAAATTTAGATTTAATGACTTATTATTGTGTCCATGTAAACACAAAGATAAGATCATGCGTGTGCATCATGCATGTTGAGGAAGGTGTAGATTAAAAGCAAGCGCAAACAAATACACAACAATGGCGAAGTACGTAGTAACGTAGTACATAGCAAACTGTGGATTTACTTGACATTACAACCAAGGCTTGATATTAGCACCCATCAACCCGCTTGGTTTCGCTTTAACCATTCTTTGAACAGATTATTAATAAGTCTAATGTTTACCATGTGTGTGTGATCCTTTCATTATCTAAATATTTATTTAAATATATTATTTCATTATGTGAAATAAAAAATAATTGCAATGCAGCACTATGAAACCACAACCCATTTGCTCATGCACATTGAGCAAGGTCATACACAATGAATAAGGAGTCATGTGGGCATAACAAAAAACCTAAATCTAAAATATTTGCATGCCAAAGTCCAATTTATGCATATAAAATATATTTTCCCAACAACAAAATTTTCGCTAGTGAAAATAGCGAGTGGCTGGTAATGTTAGAAAACTACTAGACCAACTACAACCAACAATGAAGACGCATCTTATACACACCGCAAACAGCACTGAGCCACCAAATGCACATGGCCACTTTCCTACTAACAAAGTACTAACAAGGTGACAGCTCCAAATACTGGCCTGACATAAGTAATACAGCATTTTTGGTCGTTTTTGTGTATGTGTAAACGTGGATCATTTTAAAAATGTTGTAAAAGTGAAACGTTTTTAAAACACAAAGGAAATACGTTTGAGTTTTTGGCTACATCATTTTCATGCAAACATTTAGCCTTAAATGAATCCAAGTGCTTGTGTAAGGTGGTTTGTATGTAGACAGAAACTGTGATGATATCCTCAGGACAAGGGTGCAGGTGGTGTTGGCTACTACGGTCCACTACACACTGCATGTGTGTAAGGACAGGACAAATGATGCTCAACATGGCCCAAAATTTCAAGGGTCCTAAACATAATTAAAAGGTCAGGGCCTGACACAAAACATGTGTGTGACTTAAGTGGAACATGCAAGTCCTTTCACGCAGATGTAAACTGTTACATATGATGGATACTTAAAGCACACAAGCAGCTAAGAGTCAAAGGACAAAGGTTAAAAATAAACGCATCAGCAATCCCATATCAGCCAAATGGTATTTTGTGCTATACCAACCACAGCAAAAAGCCCTGAGTGAGCAAACCTTAAGGACTTCCTGTGGTTTTAAATACTCACCTTTAAAAAAAGGTTTGATAGTTTAACATTTAGAAAAGGATGTGAAATAAATATTACTAATGTAGTTGTTTTGCTATCCTTATAATTTTGTCTTAATTGTTTTATTTTACAGTGTAAAACTAGTATACTAACAGTCCTAATTTTGACGTTATATTTCTATTGGGAAATAAAATTATCAATAAAGTTAGAGTTATAAATACAATACATTTTGCTAGTCAAAATATATTCACCTAATTGAAAGAAACTATTTGCTTTACTTTACTTCAGAGTTTAACAAAATAAAATACATTTTTAAAATCCCTGTGGAATGTTGTAAGTACAAAAAAAAATCCATTATTTCTTTTTAAATTAAAACACAGAAGAACAAATGCACATTTTTTTTTCATCTTTTCTTTTATTTCCAGGACTAGCTTCACCCTAAAACACACCATCCGTTAAAAAAAGAGCCAATCCGAATTTTCTCTTTCCTCCTCTGCTGGAACTTACAGAAACACAACCATCTGCTGCTCCGCTGAGCACCATTCACTCCATCAATAATCCATGTACCCATCTAACACTTAGCTTTACTGTGCCACACAAAGGTGAGACTGAGAGCTTGACGTCTACACACCTCATACACACATTTTAAATATTCATTGGACACATTTATGTTTCAAAAGCTTTATAGAGGATGACAAAGACATGCATGTGTAATACAAACACACTGATTACATGCACCATCATGTCAGTTCCACAGCTTTCATTTTACATACTAAAACATCAACACAGCCAAGATGTTTGAATAAATTCTAGCTTCTAAGCTACATAATAAAGTGTTCAGTGTTGTATTCCGTTGTTATTTAAAAATGATGTTTCTGTTTGTCTTATTGGTCAAGTCAACTTCGCCCTCTATACCTGAGGCAAGTAGTTCTTACATCTTCCTGTGGGCCAGCCTGACCTCCCGCCGGTGCCCTACCCACACCTGCAGCTTTTCCACGATGGACGTCCAGCTTCACCAGCCTCCGGCACCTAGACTGCAGCTCAACACAGGAAGTTTGGCCAGAAGAATAATGATCATGCCCAACAGAGCCTGGTTTCTCTCAAGGTTTTTTTCCCCTTCACTTCTTCAATTGGTGAAGTTTTTTTTTTCTAGCCACTGTTGCCTCTGGTTTGCTCGGATCGGGACTTGTGGAGCTGCGCTTCGGTGGATTTGCTCTTCAGTGTTTGAACTTTCAGCAGTGAAACCACACTGAACTGAACTGAACTGAACTGAACTGAACTGAACTGAACTGAACTTCAACTCTGTTAAGCTGCTTTGACACAATCTACATTGTAAAAAGCGCTATATAAATCAACTTCGATTGAATTGAATCTTCCAACCCAGCAATGTTTTGGTGCTAAGCAAGAACCACTTTTCCTGGTTCAGAGATTATGCAAAAGACAAAGAACCAATTTGGAACTAGGCTCTGTCTCTGAACCAGCAATCAAACTGCCTTGGTGGAAAAGGGGTAATATAAACCAAGTGTTAATACATCTTCCTTTTAGTCCAAACCAGCACAGGCAAAGGTCCTCATCACTGACCTGTTTTCAAATACAAATACAGGGGGCCAAAAGGGAATGTTATAAAGTTGAAAAATAATGTAAAAATATATTATTATCATTAGCAATATTTTTATTGCATTGACAGTGATGCACAGATATGTCAGATCACCATATTATTATTGGTGATAAATTATTATTTTTAATGTCAGATAATAGGAAAATACATTAATTGCTAATAAATTATGGATTTATGGATCAGGTTTAAAATAAAAAAAAACACTTGTCCACTATATTTACTTTTGCAATCTGTGTCAAACAGCCCTGTGTGTGTATGACCTGTCGCAATATGCTGCCAAAAGTGCCAAACGATAGCAGTAGTTTGATTAAGGTATTTACATGTCTGTACTGCAATTCAATAATGCCACTAAAATATGAATACTCCACGTCTTAATTTTTTTTTTGTTTACTACGATTATGGCTTTAGTCGGATTAAGGTCATCAAAAAATCTGTTTACATGGTCCACACTTAATCAGAGTATTTGTGTCTATGTAAACATACTGAATGTTGTTTCTCTACCATGCTATTTCCCATTATGAAAGTCATCCTAATTACAAAACGAAACATAGAACACAGCTCTTCCCTAAAACCATGTCATCCATCAAAGTAGAATGTGGTACAGAATACAAATGGGAGAGGCTATTGCACAAGAACTGTATTTCACAACAGATATACTTCTTTCAGCTTTCACTTAATCCTGAGGCAGAGGAAGCCGTGAATGTCATTAGAGCTACAAGCAGAGGAAGTGGCCAAAAGATTCCAATTGTCAGCAGTGATTCATACTGCATACTTGAAATGTTGCTGTGGTGTTTATTGATCCGGCTAGTTCATTTACTAGTTAATTTCCCTCTGATCAATATCAATCTTAGTCTCCACTTGCTAATTTCACTGTATCATCATCAGAAAGGAAGAAGACAAAACAGAACAACTCCATTCATCTGCATCTTGAAGCGAGTCCTTCCATTTGCAATGTATTCAGGCTAAATATTTGATTACTCGTTTCCTGTGAATCAAACCATGACATTATATGCTATGAGTTCAGCTGCGAAAAACATATGTTAGCAGATTCAGGTGCCATTTATTAACATGTCAGATCATGTGATCCTCCAAAAGATCAACTTCCAAGAAGCCTAAAAATGACACGCATACCGCAAAAAATTAATGACCTCAAATTTATGAGCAAGCCTGACTGTTTTGGTAGTAAACTCAACTGGAGAGTGGAGAGGAGAGCTTCAAAAATAGGTTTAATCGAAGGTGTTTAAGAAAGTATGTAGGCCCTGTTTACACCTGCAGTAAGATGCAATGGAAGATGATTGTGTAAATGCTGTGCATCCTGAATGTGTTCATGATTGCGAACTTTACACAGGCAATTTACTTCAATGAAAGAGATGAATACAAGCTTTAATGGCAAGGTAAAGTCCCTATAGCTTATTAAGACCATCAATGCAGGCCTTAAATCCTTATCTAATTTCCAGAAGTTACATTTCTTTCTAAAGTTATTTCTCATGTGTGTGTTTTTTTTAGGCTACTTAGGCTACTTATAAATAAAAACTTTTTTTAAAGCAATTTAGTCTCTCAGTTTCACACTTGAACAAAATAAATATGATTATACGAAATTCATTAATTTCATTTTCTTTTCGGCTTAGTCCCTTTATTAATCAAGAGTCGCCACAGTGGAATGAACTGTTAATTTATCCAGCATATGTTTTACGCAGTAGATACCCTTCCAGCCGCAACCCATCACTGCAAAACATACGAAATTCATTTCAGGTAAATAATTAAAACATGGATAAATAGGGGAAAAAAACAGTAGACCCTTCTGAACTTCGTTTCATTTGAGCATTGCAACACAAGGACAACGAAACATTTCATTAATGACCACAAACAGTGAATTCGAATACAGTTTTAATTTAATTTATTGGTTAATTACATCAGACCGAATATGAAAATGTTCGACTATCTGTGCAGTGTGCAAACTCTTTGAAAAATCCCAGTGATAAACAGGCCAATCTGGAAAAAGAATCACTGACTCTGATCCTGTGTGGATCATCATCAATATGCATGCCCCAGGTAGCGTTTGATTGTAATCTCATTCAGAAATATAGTGACCAATAATGATAATTGTTCCTCTTATTTTTAACTATCTAACCTTTATTACACTTACTATCTATGTGAGATTCTTATTTTCGAAAACGAGACAAGCATTATAGAGCTCTCAGGTATGGAGTATCTTATCACAGCTTGTCTTAAGGCAAAATTTGAGAAATATGGAATATAAATTGTCAAAACCAAGCTTTTCATATTCGGCGGAATTCCTGTGGTTATAAATGAACATATAAAACTTCTGGAGAATTCTTGCACTTACCTAAGCCACATACCTACAGTAGTATGTAGATATCAGAGAACAGTTTAACGTATTGAATGAAATCAACTCTATGGCACCTTTAAGAGGAAGAACATCAAGAAAGCTTGTGAACACCTTTTCAACGTATCAACGTATGCTGATTTATCCAAATATTTCAAACCATACTGAAACCCAATGCATTGATGAACAATGCAGTGATATAGTTAAAGCACCAAACCTCAACCCCTAACTGACAAGAAGGTGTCCTACTTTCATGTCAATCACTCACAATAGGAATCTTTGTGTTTTCACTAAATCCTGTCGTATCACTCCATCTATACACTCAACCCCCACCCAAAGACTGTCCCTCAAGTTTCCCATTGAATTATTCATGAGCAGGTTGCAGACACTCCACTCCACTGTTCCATCCATCAGTTCCATGGACATGTTAAAATATTTAGTGTTTGTGACCAGTCAGCTCGACTGTGCTTTAACTGTACCCCCACATCCCACCGGGATCACAATCCACTCCCGCCTATTAAGTGTCTGGTCTAGCCAGCCTGAGACCCCCCAGACCCTCTCTCCACTTGCTAAGCGCACTTCTCCTTCCCTGCCCCCTTTCAGTTGACCCCTTTTGTTTATATGGCAGCAAGTAGGAGCGAACAGGCACAGTTTAAAGCACAGCTAATGATTGGTTTCTTTTAACAAAGGCAACCTGGAACACAAAGCTAATCTAAAGTTGAGTGTCTTGAGTGAATGACAGCTTTTAGCTTTTTACTTAAAATCTCCATCCGCATGTTTGTGCACACAGCAAAACATTAGAAAGGAAGCTAATTAACAATTAATTGGTCTCTTCAGACTGCCTTCCTTAGCAATTGTCAGTCACGTTTTTTCTTTGGATGGCAGCGTGGCCTAAAGTAGAAGCCTTCATCCTCTAATCCCTCGTTCCTACCCCACCAGTTTTGCCCGTCCACTCACTCCTTTGTTCTACAGAAAACCAATCAGACAGCAGGCATCTGACCAGAGTTAATGAAGCCCTGCCAACAAACAACTCCTGATTGACTGCTTTATACTCTCGTTTAAAGTGTGATCACTCAAATGCCTTGGGTTCGCTAAAGCAGTAATGGCAGTGTCTCTCAAGAGAGTCAGGCTTTCGTCTACTTCCAGAAGCAGAGACAGATCCTAATTATTGGGGTTTGATCTGTAGCTGGTGTTTAGGACCCTCTCCTGAGGGAAGTCGGTGTCTGATATAAGGGGCATACCGAAACTTTAGGTAAGTTACAGGAACTCTAGGTAAGTCAAAAAAATATTTTTAAGTCCTTATACCAAGACTAAACTTTCATACCTTTCAACTTTCTTCCAGCTTACTGACATGGTCCTATAAACTGTCTCGACCTTTCTTAATCGCTTTCTGGTTTTGTTGTGGATTCTTAAACAGAAGTAAAATTCCATGGATTTCCATTCAAAACTACAATTCCACCAAGACCCTTTCCACAAAACTGGAAAGACTTTTCTGGCTAGAAATAGAAATAGAAAATCTTTTGGAGTTATCGAGGGTTTTGAAAGCGGTCAAAATCCTACAGGTTTGCAATGAAAACCACTTACTTAAAGCTTTAAAGAGTATAACAAGCTATATAAATCTCCAGAGCAGAAACAAAACCTCATACAAGTACCATTCCACTGAAAACAGCTGACTATTAAATCTTTCTAAAGATCTCAAGCTATCTCCACTAAACTTTAAAAGTGAAATAAAGTGAAGTGAACAGTTTTCAGACTGTTTTCCAGCTAATCCAAAGCCATAGCGCTACAATTACTGACCAATCCAATTGTAACTTTTAGGCTTTGAGAAATTCTACTACAGGACATGTGAATGAATGCAGTTAAATATAGCACAAAGTGAATTGTTCAAATATCTTACATGGAAAGCATTTCTGCAGGGCTGTTTGCTGTGTGCGGAGGGGTCATGCAATTGCCTGTGTGTTCAGCTGTTTGGGAGGTGGGGGCAGAGGAGGTTTCTACTCAAAGAAAATTTCATAGAAAGTCACTGCAGGTCTTAGCTACTTGTGTGAGGTCCAACATGCCTCAGTATCCTGGTCAGATCTTAAGCGCAAATCTGGTCTTCCATGTTCCTGTAAGTGCAGAAGAGCCAGAGGCGGCAACCAGAACAGATCAGAGCCAACTACGGAAAGCTTTTACCATAGCCAAGGGTGCAGATATGAGCTTAGCAAGCCAACCCCCACTGCTGTATGTTTCCATTTTGTTTAGATCTAATCTGAGCCACTTCAGGCTAGCACTCACACCTACCTGCACACACAAACACACAGTGATGGAACCAAAAATAAACTACAAAGGACCTGAGAGAACACAAACAAACACTGGTAAACCAAAGGTACAACACAATTTAAGCTGATAAAGTCTCACAGTAGTAGACCTGATAAAGACGAACAATTGAAAAGTGACACACCCACACTAAATGCCTTTTTGACCTTTCACTCATGATAGCACACCGGCTTCCAGCAAATCATTCAAACGAGAAAAGGTTAAATACAAAGTTGTCATTTAGAGTTTAGACCAAATGCTCAAATATGTAGGCACGCAGGCAAGAAGCACGAGTTTGAGTATATCCACCCTCTTCTCTACATCATTTCATCATCACTGTGCTATCCTGCTATCAACAAAAATATCAAGGCAAATCAGTCAATCAATAAATAACATAAAAATCTAATTTCTTTCAAGTAAATACCCAGAAATTGCAGATGACAAACTGACAAACCTTCTTTGAAATGTCCATAAATGAAATGTGACAACATAAAGCATACTGAAATTCCGTCTCATACATGTTTAATTCAGAACTTTCCGTTGAACATTAAAAGTAAGACTTCATATTTATAAAACTTTATGTTTAAACACTGCAAATGTTAAAGTGTATACAGATTACTGGGGTTAGCTGGGGCTATGTAGACTAAGATGGATACATCAGAGGCATGTGAGACAAACATTTCATACAAATCTAACTCTTTTTTTCTGTAATAAAAGAGAAAGGAAAATAGAGGGAACATTACAAACACCCTTTTTACCATGTAATCTCACCTATGTAGCAGTGAGTAGGTGCTAATTAATTTTAACGTCTGAGTTACATTAAGATATAAAAAGAAAATGACAAAGAATATGAGAGAAAGAGTTTTTTCTTATAAAATATGCAAGTGTCCTTTTCGGTAATGTACAACCATTGGCAGGACCAACCTGCCAATCAAGTTACAGTCAGTACTAAGAAGACTGCTTCTATGCCCACATGCAATACATACATGAATAATATGTGAATACTAAACCTTGATGAAACCTTTCAGACACCAATTCTCAAAACTCTAATTTATATATCTGATATCTTTCTTTAACTGTCCAACTGAGTCTTGTTTCATTCAATTCTCTAAGCACCTCTGTCGTTAGTTCACCCACCCACTATGGGACATCTACAAACACAAACTAAAGATCCCTGCCCACACTTTTTACATCTACACAAATACAACATCATGTTGTAAAGAATCAAAACAGCTGTAAACATGTCTGATCCCTCTGAAACTCAAACTACTGGTCTTAATCCAGTTCACAAATGCAAAATGCATGTCTTGTTCAATTAACATCAAATATCAATTAGCTAATTTGATACCAATTCCACATCAGTTCATGCAGAACGCAAACATGTAAACTCTGCATAAACAAGAACATCTTACAAAGCAAAGATGCTATAGTTTCTCACAATCACACATAAACTGTAATGCATGCTGGGAGCGTGTTAAATCAGCAATATTGCTCAAAATGCAATTGTTTGTTCAATTAACTCGACCAGTTGCCACAACATTCACGGAAACATTGAAGGATTTTATATTGATTCAAAGTAGGCTAATTCACATTTCTTATTATCTGGAACTCGTATATTTTCTGAAAAGTAATTGCTTATTTAAGTGTATATCCAGATCTTAACCACTCCAATAATCCCTTGAAGCGTGGAAAATGAACAGTATGCTATGAATGTATAAACACGTGTAGCGCTGGCCTCATCTCAAGGCAGTCCTGAATGTACACAGGATGTTTCGGACAGATGACAAATAGTGCACTGGGACTCTGGCTAGACATTCATGGCTAAACATTCATGGTTCAGCATTCTGGGGAAAACGGGTCACTGGGGAGTCAGGCTGCTGAGAGTTCATGAGCTACAATGACATTCTCAAGGTTTCGAAGGACCACGGTGCTATACAACAACTGAGTAACACTAAAGTGTCTAAAGGGCCATGACAATATACCATAGCTTTGTCAAAAAGACTACAATGATCATGTCCTTAGGTTTCTGCGTGTGTTCTACAAGAATCTTACACACCACTGAGACTCTTAACTGCATTGTGTTGAAGTTGAACACTGGGTGTAAACAGAACTGGCACTTGGTAGAACATTAATAGAGTAACTACTATAGAACTGTGGTTTTAGAAGTCACCCAGTCAGTTATCTCCTTTCCAACACATAAATACATGCATTTTGATTGAAATATAATTGTGTACTTTTTATATAAAGAAATTATGTGTTGGTCCATAAATGAAATTGCTTTTATTTTATAAATGCTCACCACAACTTTTCTAGAACACCACACCTAAAACGTCTCTTCTACCTGATTCACATGACTGAAAAAGGTGCCCTGAGAAATGACACCTGTCTCCATGGTAGCCCTAGGCTATGTAGCCAATCAGAAGCATTGTTGTGTATAGTTTTGCTGACATGTCTTCAGAGGATAGGGGGTTTGGAGAAAACCGGTGTTTCTAGCATGACCATTTTCACTAAATCTAAGAAAAAAAGCAAATATATACCATAACAATCAGTGTAGTCCATTCAACTAATTAGGCCTGTTACAATAATCAATATATCGACTTATTGCACAACACATGAACAAGACCTCAGTCATTTATATATATATATATATATATATTGCCCATACATAAAAACAAGTTCTAGCAACATTTTAGCTGATTGCGCCACCTCTCTATCTCTATTGGAGGTGCTAGTGTGAGTATGGTTGAAAAAAACATTATAGTATTTACTACAAATTACTATAGTATATTTTCATGTGGGTGCCTGACAACTGAAAATAGATCTGGTAGCAGATATCGCAGCCTCTGTTACTTTTTAGCTTGCACTTTCTTGTTAACATTAATTATTTGTTTAGGATATACGTTTTCACATTCTGATTCCAATGCCTAATTATTAAATTGATAAAATGACTAATTAAAAAAATATATTCTTAAGAATAAAATATTATGTGTCCTTTGGAAGAGTGTACTTGCATTATGATGCTATTATATTGTCATTATATAATGAGTGTCTTAAAATGACAATAATATTGTTTTTCGCAATATATTTTGGTGCAATATATCGTACAACAAAAATAGATTTCGTGACAGGCCTACAACTAATTTTGAGTTTGTGATTATTGTTTTAAATGGGTACATTATTTGATTCCTGATTATGACAGGGGGGGTCACTTTAAAGTGTTTTTAATTATGAACATGTGATGGATAAACAAACATTATTTAAGCAAACCTGATTAGACAATTGATCATTTTGGCTTTGATTAGTATGAAATCAAAAGCAAACATAGTTTATTGTTTGAGTAAAGCTCTTATTTTGGTAAGAAACTATTAAAATAACGTGGCATGTTTTTAACAGGCATTACAGAAGGGGGACAGGATGCTGCAGGGGGGTCCAATCTTGCATGACTAGAGGATGCAGTTAAAATTCCCAAAACAGAGCAAGTTAGAAAAACAGCAGAAATTGCTTACAGCACCTTTAATTTCTTCTGCATTTCTAATAAAACCAAAATCAAGTCAGTGAGGCTTTATTAAGCCCAGCCTGGTGAGTTTCGGGATATGAGAGCATTGGGGTTTTTTTTGTGATCTCCATGCAGGGAAGCACACCTCGGCTAATGTGCCAGAGTCGGTGGAAGGCTAATAAAGGCTTCAGACAAACACCTTGAATAGTCTTTCTCTCTTGCACTTACTTTTTTCCTGTCTGTGTGACAGGAGCTTCTTTGGTGTTCAAACAGTTGCTTTAAAACAGATGAAAGTAGTTAAAATTAGCATACTATGGGCCTAGTGTGTATCTCGAAAGGGATAACACTGCTTATGGGAATGCTATTTGCATAAACATCAGTGTGATCAGATAAACACTGTAAAACACTATCTAGCACACACAAACTGGCCATGTACACTACAATACCACAACAGTAAGATCCTGGTGTAAGCGTTCACATGATGGTCCTACAAAAAAAAAATCATTTCCCATGGGATAGGAAGGCTAATTATAAATACAACAGTGACAGTACTAAAATAAGCTTTTTACGGCTGTGTTTAGCAGTTTGTGGGCCTATTAACTTTGTGTGAATGAGAAAGGCCTTTATGGCCTCTCCTGTGGTTTTGCGAGCAGTTTTAGAGAACAACACAGAAACAGGGCTGAATATTTTCTCTTCTATTGGTGAAAGGGTTGCTTCTCACCTGCTAACCTCCTTAAATTTATATGAAAATTAGATGTCCATGCACATTTACATCTACAAAACCTACATTGTTTTAAGAGGTTCTCTTCTAAAATGCAATAATTTGCATGCAATTTTATAGAACTTTAGTATGAGCCTCTACAAAAGATTATCTAAAGTCTTTAGCACACTATAGAGTAGCTTTTGCAACTGGATAATGCTGTTTTTCGAAAATTCTTTTTAATTTTACGTTTATCTGGTTCATTTTATATACACTGAGACAATTTCCTGAGATGTGTTTTGGTTTTATTTTATGTTGAGCAATATCATAAGGTGACCTGTCTGCATGATATCAGAAGGTTTAGATTTCCTGTCTGCCTGCCTGAATTGCCAACTTTGAATCTTCACTTTGAGGTTCTGTCCACTGTAAACAATCATTAAAATCCAACCCTCTTAAATTATTCTTTTAAGAAGTGCATTTAAATAGGTTTTAAAAGAACTACAATAATACAAACCCGATACTGAATATTCCAATCCCTTCGGCCACAAATCTGTTGAGTACTGTAAGCTAACCTACCTACCTAAATCTGCTTTCTTAGTAAGCTAACCTACCTAGCCATGTCGTTCAACAACAGTGTTGGTAAATTTAACTCCTTGGATTAATCAATATTCAATCTCTCTTCAATATAATACTCTGGTTTATGGCCTCATCTGATCACAAGTTCGATTGCTTCTGTTTAAATTAGACTTATAAAAATCATCTGGCTGTTGAACTCTTAATTGTTTGTTCCTCTGGCATTTTATTGTTTGTAAGCCCTGTCTTGCAATATTTCACTATGAAAAGTGTAAAGTGTATAGCTGTGCCTGTATTTGCTTCACTTGAATCTTTTGAAAAACCCTCTAAAAATTAAATGGGCCAATTCTACTCTTGCCACTGTTTACTAACCTCCAAAAACCAGTTCTAAATTTTTAAATGACGTTTTTAACCCTTCTAATGCTTGTCCTCCTATTGTGCATTTTAATTCACATTAATAACAGAACCTGCAAAAGGAAATTGTTATCATGTCTTCATATAATTCAATTACTCACTCTAAAAGGCACATTCTTGACCCCATCTAGTATTCTGAAATAAATCTTTGTAACTGTACTGTCTCTGATCTGTCTATATACATCTGTTGATGTCTTGTTGGCACTCACCTTATGGTATTTAATATTAAGTGGTGTCTTTCGGTCTCATTTTGCAGCATCAAAGCTGTTGATATACGTGTTCTGGCTGATGAACTCACTACCCTTTCCAGCAAAGTGGATTTATCTACTGGAGATGGCCTAGTTTCTTATTATGATATGGACTTCATGAGATCTTAGATGATTTTTGCCCCTTTGAAAACCCAGACTGTTTTCTTTACCCTCTCTGCTCCCTGGATAACCCCTGAATTATGACATCTTAAAAGTAAACAGGTCATCCAACATATTTTGTTAAAGTTTTAACCCTCTTTGTTTTCTTTAATAACTGAGATAATTCATTCATCCTAATCTTATGACCTTCTTCCTTCATCTTAAAACCTCTACAATCACCCCCATACTCAAGAAACTACCTTTTATTCAATTTCAAGCTTGCCATTTATTGCCAAAATATTATAGGAAACAGGTTCAGGTTTATGACAAAAAACTTTTTTGAAAGATTTCAATATGGTATCATATATCATAGTACAGAACCTGCTCTTGTCAAAATCACTAATAATTTTTACATCATTTTTTGGTTTAGATCATGTCTCTCTGGTCAAACTCAGCACATACAACTCAAAAACAAATTGATCCAAGTATTCTCAAGTTAACAGTGGCATTCCTTAAGGCTCAGTTTCGGGTTCACTTCTATTTATTACTTATTAACGGTTCCTTGTTCATATTTTTAAGAACTACTGTTCATTTTTGCTGCCTTGATAATGCCACCCAGCTTTACCCATCTTCCAAGCCTTTCAAGTGTTTCTTTTTACCTTTAAGCCTCTCAGTTATTTTACTTCATATCTACACTTTTGCCACATCTTTGTTATACTGCCTATCCTTTGTGAAACCTTTATGGTCTTAATGCTTTCTAAAAATGAACTTTTTTTAGACTAAATGATGACTAAACATGATCAAGAATTCTGCATCTTCCAGCCTTATATATATCATTTATTTTTCAAAATTATTTCCTGTTTGTATTATGTTTGTATGGTGACCTTGAGTGTTGTGAAAGTGTTGAGTGTTGTCATTATTGCTTATAAATTAAATGAATTATTTTTATTATTATTACTAATACTATTACAGACAGTATTGCAATACCATAAAAAGGCTAAAAATCTAACAGTAACAGGAAGTCTGCTAGTTTGATCAAACCCTCCTGCTGGGAGCAAACGCAAATGACAACAAAAGTCATTTTCAGACAAAAAGTTATACAAAAGGCAACCGCATCCAGTGCCCCATTCTCACCCTGTCCCTCCCTGCAGAACTAACATGCCTCTTGTCCAGGAGGGTACAGCCATCTGTGTTGTTTGTTAGAAGGTAGAGAGTTTGTGTGAATAAGTATGACAGTATTTTGCATGTGTAAGAAAGGGGACGAAAGCGAATGGGGGAGGAAAGCATAGAGGGTAGAATATGTAAATTCAGACGTTAATGGTTTTGTCTGTGACTGGCACTTGGGGAAAGACTGTGTATGAGCACTGACAGCAGCTTGGGAAGCACTATTTTGTATGCAGAAAAGAGTGATGATTAATGAAATAACAGCCTTTTTTATCCTGACCCCACTTATCTGCATGGATATGGGGGATACAGTCTGTGGGGGGTTAGGTTAATCCAACAAGAGAGTTCAAGCTCAATGTCATATTAACCCAGTTGAATGCCAAAACATGCTTTCCTAAAAACAACACAGAGATCCAGCTGTCCAGTGGTTTTAAGAGTATAACCTAGACAATGGAGTCATCATCAATAGACATATCTGAATTAAACACATCTGTTTTGACATCTGTGTGACTAAAATAATGCGCTAGTAACCCAGTGACACACTAGAGCCTGATATTACACAGGTGAGTCTGAATCTTGGTGTGTGTGTGTGTGTGTGTGTGTGTGGTCTGGCTTGTAGGGACAAGGTGCATTTTTGTGTCATAAACTTAGACATGTAATAAAACAAACTGTCTGTGTCCCTTCAAGCAGTAGTTCAAGATTTCAAACTTAACTTTTAGAGTACATTTATCTGTTATGGAGCTCAATTATTTTAAAGATATTTTTAATTATTACATATTGTCCCTAGTAGTAGTAGTAGTAGTAGTAGTAGTAGTAGTATGCAGTACAGTAATGTTGTTCTCATTGGAAGTTCAGATTCATAAGTCATAATTATGTACTTCCCACTTTTCTAGAGCCAAATGTTGCATTAATAATATTAATAATAATAATAATAATAATAATAATAATAATAATAATAATAATAATA
>CAIGQW010054868.1:116976-131536 GCA_903798125.1 Danio choprae
CAGCATGGTTGCTTCAATCACTGTTGATCCACATGCTAGAAAACTGTAAGATAAAATTTGCTATACGAACAGCATCAAATTAAAACATCAATAAAACAGTTTACAGTGTGCTACCGCTACTGAAATCATTTTAAAGGAATAGTTCACCCAAAAATGACGTTTCTTTCTACAGCTGAACACAAAACTGAATAATGTCTGAATAATGTTTGAAACCAGCAGCTTTTGTCATCCATATTATATACACAAAAAAAAAATACTAGAGAATCAAAGGCTGCTGCTTTCCAACGTTCAAGATGTATTTGTTACTGTTCAACAGAAAATAAAACTCAAACAGGTTTGGAGCAAGTTTAGAGTCAATAAAGGATAAGATCATTTTTTTGTTGTGAACTATACCTTTAAGTAAATGAAGATTGAAATATGTGACATTTGATTAGACTGAATATATACTGAACATTTGATCCAATAATAAATAAAATTGAATTAAATCAACTCTGTTGAAATAATATTATATATTTTATATTTACTATTTATTTTAATACAAATAAACAATTTGAACATAATAAAGATGTTTAAATAGATGAATAATATCTCAAAGTACAACCGTTAATTGTGGCCCTTAATCTTAATGTTTAAGTAATAATACTTTATTTCTTTCTACCTAAGTAATTTAAGTAATACAATTGTATTTTTAATTCAAATGTATTAAATGACAATGGCACCGTTTGTTAAGTAGACCACTTTTTAATAAAAAAGAAAAAAATATATCTTTCATTTTTCCAAATACTTAACTAGAAACCCACCACACCATGATATTAAAACAAAGGTACTTAGTGTCACATTTTGTGCATCGTTACTCTCCAATTTTGCCAACTGCTGGCCTGACAGCATAGTACAGCGTTTCTATTTTTTTATATAACCATGTGAACAGACATCATTTTGACAATATTCTCATTTGTACACAAAACAAAAGCAACATTTTTCTGTTGTAATACATCATTGTTTTTTAAGCTTACTCTTATTTTGGCATAGCTAAACTGTATACTTCAGCTTTAAAGGGATAGTTGACCCAAAAAATTCAATTCTGTTGTTATTTACTCTTATTCTTATGTATTATTCACCCTTCATGTGTTCCAGACCTGTTTGAGTTTCTTTCCTCTGTTAAACACAAAAGAAGACATTTTAAAGAACGTTGCAAACCCATTCACTTCCATAGTATTTTTGTTCCTACTATGGATGCCGCTGGCTACTGATTTCCACATTCCTCAAAACACCTTCTTTTGTGTTCAACAGAACAAAGAAACTGAAAAGAAAACCACTTGAGGATGAGTAAATGGCGAGCAAATTTTCATTTTTAAGTAAACTAAAAATTAGGTAAACTTTAGGTAAATCCTTTTAAAATCACATGTAGTCAGCAGCCTGTCTCTTGACCACTATCATTCAAGAAGTTGGCCAAGGTTCAGTTGCTGGACAATGTAAAGAAAATCAAACCTTGATACACAAAGGGTAAATATTTACACCTTGTAATGAATGAAATATGTCTTCTTTTAGCATTTAGGAAGTTACGAACCAACTACTATGGTTAGCCCAGCTTGTTTTTTTCTGCATGCAGTTCAGTTATGAAAATTTAATAATTTGTTGTAATCACAGATTGCACCGAGTCTACTTCCCTCCCACACAAAAACTCTCACCGAGACACGAACTAAGATCTTGATGCTGTCTGAAAATGACAGGATCCTGTTTGTTCGGTTGCTAATTGTGGTGCAGCATTGTGGCTAAGGCAAGCTCAAAAACACAAAGAGGGAGAAACTAATTGGTACAGAGAGTGTGTGTGGATGGCAATGAAGCGACCCAGTGATGGGTTTAATTGATTTAATGAAGTCATCAGCTCAGTGGATCCGTTTCTAGCACCTGTCACTGTCGAACACGCCGCTGCGCTAACAACAAACAGAGGCACGGGAGGAATTACAGAAGCTATTTTCAGGAGATAGGAAAACGCGTTAGAACAATATAATGCCTGTAGACATGCAATGTCATTAAAAAAAAGAGTTAAAGAAACACTCTGAGGTGAAAATGTCAGATAATCAGGACTAAACAGCATTTTACCACAATGTTTTAGCATTAGCTGTGTGATAAGAGCATATAGTTTGGTAGTTTTCCCACAAGCGGCTTTAAGGGGAAATGTCATATTGTGGCATTTCTTCCCTCAGATTCCATTATTAATACTGAGCAATGCAGGTGAATGTGTGAGCTGTTGTCAGATAAGAGTATTGGATTTTAAGATTGAATGGGATACATTTATCTTGTGTATGACTGATGCAATGTGTTGTTTAAAAAAAAAGAAAGAAAGAAAAAGATTTAACTTTCCTGATGCCATTGCTTGCAATACTGTTTAAACAAACCCAATGCTTTCCAGTAATGCCAGAAGATTGCACTTGCCCTGTGTGAAATGACATTTTCACATTTAAGTCCTCTGCGCACACTAAACATTTCCACTATAGTGTGACATTTTTATTGAAATATGACATCGTACGTCTATTAGGTTTTGTAGCCTAGTATTTTGTAGCTTCAAATGTCAACGAGGAGAACAAAAGTGAGTTTTATCGGTCCTCCACATAATCATTTCCAGTATTTCTCTCTCTGCAAAAATTGTTAGCGATGCTGTTGCTTCAACAATATTTGTGCCAGCCGTCCCAAGCGTCTGCCGTCTAAGCGACTCCCTCACTGAGCCCCGCATAAAATTATATGCTTGAAAATCCCAGTGCATTTGTACCGTATGTCTTCTCATTACTAATTCATCTGCTCTCTGTGTAGCTGTCGCTGTTATTTGTCTGACAGGGATGCAAAATGATTTATTGAAGACATATTTGAGCAATTCCACAATGAAGTATGACAATAATGATACTGGATACCAAAACAACACAACTTGGGAAAAGCCAAATGTCCCGACTGAAGGAGATTATATCGAATATGCAGGCTTTCCGCTTTAATTAAAAATGAGATTTGTGTGTCCATTTTTGTGCCATTTGCCATTGCGGCTTGACTTATTGTTGCTAAGCAATGGGCTTCTTGCTAGCGTCCTGTTTTGTGTTGTACTCCATCATAAAACATCTACAATCTGCTAATTAGCGGCTGTTCGGGCAGAACGACTGTGCTGTTTCACAAGCCCACAAGGCTGGTATTATAAGGATACATCTGCCTGCAGGAGAGACAGATTTAAACAGCTTATTGTTAGGAACGATGTGGAGAAGACTTCATTTCATATACTGTGACAGACAAAGGTTTTGGCAAGTTTTAAGTTCAAGGAATGATATGGCTATGGAGAAAGACATATCTATCCTACTTATTATTAACTGAATATTATCTATATATCTGCACACAACAGTCACTGGATGTACAGGATATGTTTTGTTTTTAATTGCACTTAACTTTTATTGCTGAAAAAGCAAGAACAATGCCGGCAGCTAGCTCTCTGCAACTCTCACATGGTCGCCCACTGAAGCTAAGCAGGTCAGTGCCTGGTCAGTACCTGGATGGGAGACCACATGGGAAAGCTAGGTTGCTGCCGGAAGTGGTGTTAGTGAGGCCAGCAGGGGGCACTAAACCTGCAGTCTAAGTGGGTCCTAACGCCCCAGTATAGTTAAGGGGACTCTATTCTGCTCAGTGAGCACCGTCTTTCGGATGAGACATTAAATCGAGGTCCTCACTCTCTGCGGTCATGAATAATCCCAGAATGCCCAAAAAGAGTAGGGGTTTAACCCCGGCATCCTGGCCAAATTTGCCCACTGGCCTCTGGCCTTCATGGCCTCTTAACCATCCCCATATCATAATTGGCTTCATCTCTCTGTCTCCTCTCCACCAATCAGCTGGTGTGTGGTGTGCGGTCTGGTGCAATATGGCTGCCGTCGCGTCATCCAGGTGGATACTGCACACTGGTGGTGGATGAGGAGATTTCCCCCCAGTGGTTACAGGTTTCCAAGATATTTCAAAAGATATTATTTTGTGTTCAACAGAAAAAAGAAACTCAAAGAGATTTGCAAGTAAATCATGAGTAAATGATAATAGAAGTTTAGGTTTTGGGTGAACTATATCCTTTTAAATATTTGAAAGTCATTATAAAGCATTATAAAACATGAACCAAACCACAAAAACACCAAGTTTTATAACATACCAATGAAGTATACCCAAGTAAATATCTAAATAAAAAGCATTTTCTGGTCAATATATGGTTGTCCTAATTTTCACAAAAATCTCTCATGCTGAGACCTCAGGGAACTTTGAAAATTATTAGAATAACTGTAAAATTATGCATATACAGTATTATATATGTGTGTGTGTGTGTGTGTGTGTGTGTGTGTGTGTGTGTGTGTGTGTGTGTGTGTGTGTGTAATCATCCTTTATGTTTACAATCACCTTTTAAATCATTAATCATTAGCATTATACTGTAATTAATGTAGGGCCTCACTGTGGCGCAGTGGATAGCACGTTCGCCTCACAGCAAGAAGGTCGCTGGTTCGAGCCTCAGCTGGGTCAGTTGGCGTTTCTGTGTGGAGTTTGCATATTCTCCCTGTGTTGGCGTGGGTTTCCTCCGGGTGCTCCGGTTTCCCCCACAGTCCAAAGACATGCGGTATAGGTGAATTGGGTAAGCTAAATTGTCCGTAGTGTATGTGTGTGAATGAGTGTGTATGGAAATGAAAATGAATGAATGAATGAATGTAATTAATGTAAATTAATTTAAAAAAATAAATGAAAATATATATTTTTTTGTTATTTCTAATTTCTTTTTTTGAAGATTCCTTACAGCCCCTCCGTGTGCAAGCCAAATGCAACTGTGGAAATGTAAAAAATAATAATAATACATAAGTTGCACATGTATACAAGGTGTTACAGTACATGAGAACAAAATATGGGGAAACCAAGACCACATTAATTGTACACAGAAGTCAGTAGGACACAATTGATGCACTGACCACACAACACAGCAGAGAAGCTGACAAAGATTCATGATGACCTTACAATAGTCTGTCCTTGCAGCATTTGAAAAGGTCGGAAACGGTTTTGTCAGCAAAGAAACTCAACTTGTTTGGTCGGTGCTCAAATTAACCCACCTGGTCTGTGCTTAAACACAAATAAAAATCAAACATAATTACATTCACACCCATTGATCAATAGTTCCATTATGAAGATGTCAAGAGGGACTGTGCTGAAGTTCGAATTTTTCATAAAAATCCATATAGTTTATTTTTACAGGAAAACACTGTTTGAAAAACAAGTACATGCACTGATGCTGCTACCATTGGGAAGCACAGCAAAAGCATCCTGTCAGAGTAAACACACTGCGGTGACAGCTGAACTACTTTTAAATTGCAAATGGCTCTTCAGAATGAGAATTATTCATTCTTGACTGACATTTTAATATGTTACACCAGGCCAAAGAATAGCATTCATTTTACTCCGACTAATTTATTGTACAACAACTACCACGAGAGAACAAAGAGTAACCACAGTACTTCCGTTCATTAGCACAAACACATTAGTGTGCTTGTATTTAAATGCACGGACAGCACCAATGTTCTGTGATTTCAACCAGCGAATCTGCATTATTCAGTGTTAAGAGCCAGTTGGAAATAAATAGGCCAAATTTGCAAGTGTAAGTTATTAGTTTAGCACACTGTTCCCCCCACCAAACATGTTGGCCGGGCTGTGAATATCAATTTCACTAGTTCATGTGAATGATTACATAAAACTCTGTGCCTTTCCCTTGCAGGGTCATTTGCATAGTAAATGTATGGTATGTCCCAGTGTTAAAAACCACAAAAGTACACTATAAAAAAATTATATTTCAATGTTGTAAATAAGACACATTTTTTCTGTAGTTTTTTTTTTTGACAAGAAACTGCTAGGCTACTTCAGTCTTTCGACAAAAACAAACAAACTTCAGACTTAATTTGCTATTCCTTGCCTTTTAATTGATTTATTTATTAGCAATATCTGAACACAGCACCATATGTGGACGAATACAGTTTAACATAAGCTTATAACATTTAAATACTATCAAAGTGGGTCTATATATTTTATCGGATTCATTTTGATATTCATGACACAAGGGTTTATACTGTTATGAAAGCTCAAAGCTGTAAGGATCAGTTCAACTCAAATATCCACAAAAGCCAACGCAATCTTACGGTGGCAGCAGTACAGCACTAAATCAAAAGACAAAAGTAAACATTAAGCAATTACTTTCAATTATTATTTGAGGAGCAAGCAAAGAAATGCTATAATTCTAGTTAAGATGTACCTTTAGAGTCTTCGTAGCCTACTAAGAGATAACATTATCTGGAAACGAAGCCCTTATCCTTGAACACACCATTTTAGACACTGCGAGAAAATAGTTGATGCTGCAATGTATGTAATGAGAAAATAGTTTTTTGGTTTTGGAAGGATGTAAACCTAACACAGGGGACCTCCAAAACTAAATTAGGTTTCACTATTCACAGCATTTAAAAACAGGGACCCTTTAAATAGCATGGCAGTACACTGCAACTAATGTCTACAGATTTTCTCACACCATGCAAACAGTGCAAAATCAACTGCTATAAAAAGCCAGACTAGTGATTCATGCACATACATTAATTTACACATTCAGGCAGAGGAAGAAGAAGAAGAAGAGTGTGCTTAGGAAAAAAAGGGGAAAGAAGATGATTTCAGAAAAGAAAGAGGAAGAATCAGTGTGCATAGATATGAATTTAATGCAAATGTCATTTGAGGAAAGCTAACAGTAGCTCCTTAAAGTGGCTTGTCACGATAATGCCCCTGGATATTCCTGGAGCTCAGCGGATGATTAGTATCTTATCCTTAACATCATCTCTTGAGAGGAACATCCCTAAAAGCTTCCATTCTTCTGGGAAGACTTTCCACCAGACTTAACGGGGGGAAATGTATGGTCCTTTGTCTGAACGTAATTCAATTGTGGTTTCATGGTAAATGTAATTTTCTTTTGACAAGCAGCAAGAAATAAAGACGGCATGTGTAAGTTATGGTATTGGCAGGAAGCACAGGGAAGATGAGACTGAACACTATTGGCAAGTAAATGTATCAACAAAAAAAAAACAATCCACAGTTGTTTCACTCTCAAGTCCACATACTCAAATTCCTTTTAAACTTCCACAAACAGATTATCAATCTAATCTAATGGACATGTCATTTGCATAGAAACACATGCAAAAAACATTTAATTTTTTACTTCACTTTACATTTTAGTTATTTATAGTCTATGTAACATCTTCTAGGTGGCACGGTGGCTCAGTGGTTAGCACTGTCGCCTCACAGCAAGAAGGTCACTGGTTCGACTCCCGGCTGGGCCAATTGGCATATCTGTGTGGAGTTTGCATGTTCTCCTTGTGTTCACATGGGTTTCCTCCGGGTGCTCCAGTTTCCCCCACAGTCCTAAGACATGCTCTATAGGTGAATTGGGTATGTAGTGTACCACAAATTGGCCGTAGTGTATGTGTGTGAATGTGAGAGTGTATGGGTGTCTTTCAGTACTAGGTTGCGGCTGGAAGGGCATCCGCTGTGTGGAACATATGCCGGAGTAGTTGGCGGTTCATTCCGCTGTGGTGTCCCCTGATAATTAAGAGACTAAGCTGAAGGAAAATGAATGAATGAATGATAGTATCTTCTTATAACAAATAAAACACATTTACAATGAAAAATTGCTGGTAGACTGTACAAAGAGTGGAATCAAAACAAACTATCTGTAATATTGGTATTATCGGTAATATCAGTTCTTTCTTTTTTTAGAAAGAAACAGACCAACTGTTACATTATTAAAAAAAAATATATATATATATATACACATTCCTAACAATATCAAATAAGTGCAAACAAGTATATTTGGAAGATCTTTGTGTTTATTTCTAGCAAGCATGGACATATTTCTTTAGCTTCCTGTTTTATTTATTTATTTATTTTCTAATGTGGTTTATAGCAGGCAGACAGAACAAAGGAATGTTTACGTAATACCCCTATGTATATTCCACTGAAATTTACAAACTATTTTCCATTGTTACTCCAGATATACAGAGCTTTTGTTTTGTATGATTTTTTTTTTTTTTTAACCAGCAATCTGTGTCTCAGGGGATTCTAGACTGCCGTTGCAAATGATTTAAGAAATATACCCATTTGTAAAGTGGCTCGTGGGCAAAGCGACGCACAAGAAGATTTGGTGGCAAAATGATGGAAACGATTTCAAAACGCAGCTCGAAATGGAAAGTGAGATTTCACTGGTGGGGAGGAGAACGCGAGAGGAAACAGAGAAGAAAGATATGTGATAATGACCTGTGTTAATGTGTAGATGCAGGTGTGAAGAGGAGTGTGTGAAAGAAAGAAGGGATTTTTTTTTAGACTTTCTGTAAATATGCTGTAGAGACAGCAGAACATTATGCAACGGAGCAGATTTTGCAAAGGATTTTGCATTTATTACTGCTTTGTGTTCAGTTAAAAAGCTAAGATTCCCGTATGCCAGCCACCATTGTGTCACAAACACTAGGTCTGTCAAAACAAAGAACATATTAATGCATCAAATACTGTGCTAAACTGCAACTATTATTGCAAATTATCTGTAAATTCTATTATGGGTCTCCATTGAGGAAATAAAGCAAATATGACAGAGAGGAATGTGCAGTGAGACGAGAATAGGTGAGAATGAAAAATATGGGTGAAATCAGAGGCGGAGAGAGAAAATGAAGGAAGCGAGGCAGTATGTGAGTGAAAAACTGAAAAGGGATTAAGGCCTTGAGAAAAGATGAGAGAGAATGAGCTTTGATTTCACGCTGGTGTGCATGTGCCGTCTTTGGAGACAGAGATGAACAGAGCCAGGAGTGATAGGTGAATATCTCTGAATACCTCCCTACGTCTCTATTTTTTCAATTGCTGCACTAGGATTTTTATAAATTTGCTTTCATTATAGTTGAAGAGGCAATGTTTGTATCTTAATCTTAAGCTAATTGAGGTCTCGCCTGGGTTAAAATTGAGGTCTATTGTATTTGTAGTGAGATAAGCTATCTGTTAACATGTCTATGATCTCAGTGTCATTTGCTGTCGAGAAAAACTGAAATATATAACAACTTTTGAATGGCATTTATTAGCTCTACTTGAAAGAGACTATGATAACTGACCTTATTTAAACTCACATCCATTGTTTGCATGACACAGTTGTGAACTTAGAAATATTCTGGCAAAAATGATCACAAAAACAAGTCACAGAAACACTGAGGCACTAACCTTTAAAAAAACAAAAATCTACTGAAGCATATTTCAAACTATACTGTCAGAAATATTAAATATAAAGTCTCAATTATGAAAAACTAAATCGCAGATGTGATACTGTTTATAGTTACACTTTGGGAAATAAAGCTAAAAATAATATAACGCCACAATTGAGAGATATAAAGTCACATTGTGACAAAGTTGCCATTTGGAGATAAAGTTGCATTATAGCAATTTTGATATGATAAAAAAAAACATTTAAGAATTCTTTTGTGTGAGACTCGTAATTTGTAATTTTGAGATAACAAAATATTATAAATGTTATACTGTATATGTTACATATGTTTTATTAAGTTTTAATTAAGCGCAGCACGGTGGCTCAGTGGTTAGCACTGTCGCCTCACAGCAAGAAGGTCGCTAATTCGAGTCCCGGCTGGGTCAGTTGGCGTTTCTGTGTGGAGTTTGCATGTTCTCCCTGTGTTCGTGTGAATTCTTCCGACTGCTCCGGTTTCCCCCACAGTCCAAAGACATGCGCTATAGGTGAATTGAATAAACTAAATTGGCTGTAGTTTATGTGTGTAGATGAGTGTGTATGGATGTTTCCCAGTACTGGGTTGCAGCTGGAAGGGCATCCGCTGTGTAAAACATATGCCAGAATAATTGGTGGTTCATTCTGCAGTGGCATCCTCTGTATTAGAGGCTAAGCCGAAGGGAAATGAATGAATGAAGTTTCAAATTATGAAAATTAGGCTGCAGTTGTGACAATGTTGCATTGCAATATGTCAGCTAATCATATACTCTATGCTAGTGTACTGAATGTCATTTTTGACAAGCCGCTGATTATCCTGCATGTTCCATGGTCACTTGAAAGTCCTAGACAAGTTAAAACTAGTAATGTTCAATACAGCGCATTATTTTGTACTTTGAGTCACAGAGCGCACTGGAGAGAGATTGCAGTGTGTGTGCATGTAATTGACATGAGCACATCTAAAAGCTCATAGTAATACGTGTTAGCTACCTCTTCACAAATAGTTTTGATCATATTTAAGTTGGTTAATCAGCATCGGCTCCCCAGTGAAACACACAGAGGAATGACAACTGTCACTGAGTTACTAATGTTTGAGGAAAACGCATTTATTTAGAACTGTGATCAAAACTGACTGGAAGAGAAATGGTGCGTTAAACGATTTTATTGCACACCTTCCAGCCAATCAGAATCAAGAATTTCAGCAGACCATGAAATAAAAAGATATAAAGCCACAATTACAAGAAATAGTCACATTTTACGCTGAGTTTTTCACAATCACTCCACCTAAACATGTTCATTCAAACTAAGCACAGTTAAAAATAAGCCCTACACATCTGTTGATGGTCCGATGGCCATCATAGCAATGTTTGTCAGGAAAAGCAGGCATTCTGATCTACTCAAGAGCTCATAATGTATGGTAAAGGCGAGGCATCCATAAGAAAAAAACAAGACGACAGCCTCAGAGGACAGTGTGACTGATGTGTGACTGAGACTGTGAGTAATGGATGAGAAATCCTGCCCGACACCCAGCCGCAGGAGTCCTGCTATGATGGGCACTGGTTTGGGTGGTTTCAGGAGCGCCTTTTGATCATTCAAACTGAGCCCAAGAAAACAGAGTTAAAAGTCTGGCAGAGGAAAGCATTTTGCATTCATGCACCGGTAAATAAATATAAAAAAAAAAAACATTCAAATGGCTGGCTGGAGTTTGCTTACTTTTCCAGTCACAACAAACCTACCAAACCAAGTCATTGTTAGTCTGTGCATAAACATTTTAGCATTGCTGATTGAAATCGGTGACAGAGATAAATTCTCTGAAGACTCGCTAAATTACTAGCACCATGGGAGGCAAAGCTCTTATACACACAGTCTATAGTGAAGGATTTATCTCCGCTCTTTGCAAGAATCTGATTATGCTTACTGGGGTTCTGTACACCCTAAAATTGACACACACACACCTTCTCTTTCTTCAAGGCAACATGCTTTTGCACCCATAAGGCTTTATTGAAGCTTATGACCCATGGTGAGATGTTTTCAGACCTGTTTACAACATTCCATTAACTTGATACGACTCATTACACTTTCTATTGCTTTAAAAGACAGCAGACTGGAAATGATATTGGAAAGTCTAATTAGACATACCGTAAGGATGGGTTGTTTATAAGGCTTAGTGGTGTAAGTTGTGTAATGATTGTAGTACTCATATAAATATGCCAGTTTAATTAAGTTCTACTGAAAATCTAAAGCACTGGTTCTCTTTAGTGCAACAAAAACATATGAAGAGTTTAGATGTAAAAACCACTAAGTGCCATCTGAAATTGTCTTCTAATATTATCCTTTTTCTCAGGCTCCTTTGTCTTGATTCAGTAATTTAACTTTTATGGCAAAGAATAGGTTACTTTCATCGCTTTTAACATGAAATAACCGAACATAAACATAAGAGGCTAAGAAAAATGCTCATTGTAGAAGAAAATTCCAGATGGCACTTAGAGGTTTTTGCATCTGAACTCTTCATATCTCCACTGACATCTGAGTAAGAAACTGGGCCAGTGAACATTGGCGAGTGGTATTTGCAGGATTTCACCACTCTTATAAAGCATTAAGGGAGAGGGAAAACGTTAAAACAATCCTCATAATGTGACTTTAGCCTGTGAGTAATACCTTACTTTACAACAGATGAATGTCAGTACACATCATTTCACTTGCCCAATTTAACTACATTTTCACAACCAAACACACTCAAGAACATATTGAAAGATCACAAGCGAGACAGGAGTTCTCATGCAAAACTGGATTTAATCCAGTCAAAAATGGTAGCCTGCAAAAACATGAAGCAAGAGTAAAAATGAACAGTGGATGTGCACTTCATGCAGTCAAACTTAGTTTATGTATTGGAGGGGAAGGGACTTTAAAAATTTGATGATATATGACAAAATGACCATTTAAAATTCATAAATATTAGATAGTAGTATATAGTGTATAAGTGCATAGTGGTCAGTGCACCATTTGAGGCACCTTACGGCAATCTGTCATGTCTGTGAATCTTAAATCTTGAATTCCATTGTTAAAATACACTACACAACTGTCACTCACATGAACAAACACTGTTCCAATTTCCTGAAGACTGTCAGCAAATTGGGTCTAAAATAAAGACAAACATAAACCAATTGATCGAACATAAAAATGCCTTCAAACAGCACCTTTAGTGTTCAAGCTCTTTAAAGCTACTGTAGGTTCTTTTATTATTCATACTGCCTTTATCTAAAAGGGGTTCAAATCATCCTAAATGTTAGCTTAAAAAGAACAAACGTGATTTAACAGCTCATGAAAGATTTCAGAAACCTCAAATGGTTGTGCTATATTAGAGACATGCTGTATGTATTGGTGAACCACTGCTCTGGAGTAACAGCCTAATGCACAGAAGCCATAACCTATGAAGCCATAACCTAATGCTCTTTGTAATAGCCCAGAGTCCATCCTCTTGAATCATATGGCTCTGTTTTCCCTTCCAGTCTGCACAGGCAATCTTTACAGCCTTTAACCTCACAAATTATTCACAAGCATGCACTCCTCCATTCAAAGGCTTCATAGACAGATACTGAGTTTACATTAGCCCACCACTTAAAGACACAGTAAAGAAGCTATTAGTAACTCAAGATTGCTGACCCTCTAAAAATATGACGGTGCACAACAAAAAAAGTCATTATTTCTCATAATGGACCCTCAGGACCTTAGCAGGACACTAAAAATGAAGTATAGGAGTAACAGTTTGCAGAAGTGTGACAAAGTAAAGAATGTACCATAAAATCAAAAATACTTTCCTCAAGAAAATCCGATTATACAGGGGATCTGCTTAAAATGTTAGAGAAAAAAGAGAACAGCTACAAGGCGAACGAGAAAAGTTTTGACAGTTTTGATTTATTATATCTGCTAATGCTGTTTAAAGTCAAAAGCTGTAAACAACTTAAGTTTATTGTTGGAAGATAGTGATTGTTTAGTTTATTTTTTTCTGAATCTTTGCCGAATTTAATTTGTTGGAAATTATTTAAACTCAGAATACTGTGATTTTCACATTCCCAAAAGAAAATTTAGGATTAGACTCAAGGCATTTAGAGAGGTAAAACAGTGCTTACTGATATAGAGAAGAACTCCCTTTGGAGCTAAACTTGTGCTTTGCAAATCTGCTGATTTTTTTTTTCATTACGCACTAAAGGAAGCTGAAAGCGTATGAAGAATAATAGGACATCTTCAATACAACAACCACACAAAACCTACACTAAACTACTACAGAAAAACATACCGATGTTACAAGTAACAGCTAAAGACAAGCAATCTAACACTGACGGCAATCTTAAATGCCATAAAGTTATATTGTCTCCTTTATTAAATGATACTTTTTTGAAGCAAGCGCTTTCTAAATCATAAATGTTTTACTATAGGTTATTCATCATGACTCAGGGCCCTTTTATTGAGGTTCAGTCTTGAGCTTTCTCTTTGCTTTATTTGCTGAAAGCTGTGCTTTGTCCTCACCTTTTCTGGCCTTTAATATCTCTGGTCATAATAGTTTGTGACTGGAGGCAGGCTGGAGAAAAAAAGCACAATACTAAATTCTCTTTCATGACAAAGTGTGGATTATTTATTTTTTTGGCCTTTCAGTGATGGTGTATTATCTGAGGTAGAGTGAATGGTTCTCATATGAATTTGTCTTAAGTTCAACATTAAGCATATAGGTCTATTTAACCTGGCCTTAAGTCTTAATTTCCACCCAAAGTGAACTGCTAAAAATGCCCTACATTCATGCTTGGTTCAATTGTTTCACAGACAAACAAGTAGTACGCTATTTAAAAAAAATACAGTTTAAAAGTGTTTACATGCTATATAAGAATAATTTTGGATTTGTTTGAATTGATTGGATTGTATTCTGCTTGTTAGTGTTACACCATAAAAACTTTTATGGAAAGGTTTCGTGGATGTGAAAGCCTCTTCATGTAACCATCAGTGCCAGTACTTTTATTTTTAAGAGTGTGAGCTTTTTTTGAGCATGTTTTTACAAATGTAACCCCGTAGTGCCCTGGTTTTCCTGGAAGAACTCTGGAATAACATATAAAAGTACTCTGGAGTATTAAAGAATGGTCTTGCTATCTTTTGTGAATGGCAGAATGGTATTAATTTTAGTGACACAAGCGGTGAAGCATATAAGTGACAGATATTCACCTTTCATCTGAACAGTCTTGTATTTTTTGCATTTTCTGGACAATTTCTGGCAGTAAG
>CAIGQW010054868.1:131546-147564 GCA_903798125.1 Danio choprae
ATAGGAGGGCTGTTTATTTTAACCACATAAGACATTAAAACATGCCCACTATGAGTTACAACAAGGCTGCTAATCTATGATGTATGTTGCAAGCTTTAGTACATACTATTTGAACTTTTTTCGTGAACTTAGTTTTCGTGTGTGTAAGCAGGTCAGGTTTTGCCTACATTATGGGGAATGTAGTAATACCGAATGTTTCATAGTTAACAGCCTGCAGTGGGGAAATATGTTGTGCTAAAATGCTAAATGATGTTTCTCTGAGAATGTAAAAATCCAAAAACGCTGTCCAAAAATCTTTGAACAGTTCAGTTCCTTTTTTAATTCACTTGTTTCCATTCAAAGTTTGCAATGTTGGGAATATTCTCAAAGCTGACTTATTTAGTTTATGGGTTAAAACTCCTAAAGACTTTAAAACAATATTATAATCTCAGTGGGGAAATGATTGAGAGAAATACCTTCAGAACCAGTGCTGCAGAAAAAGGGGATAGACACTGTCACTAAACAGAAATCCAAATTAAATGACTTTTCTTGTGTGTAATTGATAAAACAAGCAGATGGGGTGCTTCTAAATACTCAAATAGATTCTTCATTCTTTAGATCCTCTGTCCTTCAACCTGTGACCTGGAAACCATTGAAGCACGTAGAAATTTTCCAATTGCACCACGAACAACGTGAGAAAGAGGAGCTCCACTCTAAAAAATGCTGAGCTAAGGCGACTGCTGAGTTCATTTTTTCATTTGAAAATTTAAACCATAGGGTTTGCGAGATTTTGTAGGCTGTTTAAGCAAGGACACACAGGTATATGTAGAAAATGAAAATCCAGATGTACTGTACATATAAATACTTTTCCTATACACAACTGTCACAATCATTTGAAATCATTTATTTGTACCTTTTTTGTCTAAATAAACACATATTTGAACAGAGCATGTTGCATTATTAACATTTATTTTGTAATATATATTAAATAATCCAGCATCAACGACAAAATAGCAGATCACTTGCACGTACGTACCTGAAGCCACTTTAATGTGACGTTTGAGCAATCAAAAATATTACACCGATAAGATTCATCCATCCTTGATTTCCTTCCTTTCCTCACATCCTAAGGAAACAAGGATTCACAATTAGTAAATGAAAAGCTGTTGTGTTGAGATTGATGCTGGAATGTTAAAAAGAACAGAGCAATGTTTTGGCAGTGCCACAGAAAATAACCTTTTTGCCAAGGTTGTAGAGAACAGGTAATAACGTTAAAAATAATAATGTTCCGTTTCCCAGCTCGCATTGCACCCAGACCCAGATGAGCATTCATTTATTTATGCCATAGTCAGTTTCAATTCTATTCATCTCAATCCCTTCTGTCTTCAACAATGGTGGAATTAAAAGAGAACTTGTTCCCTGTGGTAAGCGACTGACACAAAAGAAAAGCAACATTTCCCTGGGCATACGCATTTCATTCTCTCTTAAGCTTGCCAAGAAAATAATGGATATTTTACAAGGAGAAAGAAAAAAAACACTTAAATGGAATACAAAGGCAGGCTTTGCGTTCATTGAACAAACCCAAGCATTGTGATATTTATACTTAAGCTAATTTGCTTGCACTAAATCTATATATGTGTATAGTGATGTGTAAACATCTGTGTGGGCCATTAGACCAACCATGGCCCTTGTTTAAAGCGATGCTAATGAGGCACACAAAGAGAATGTGTTTACGTTGAGGTGCTAAAGGGTGACCTGGCACTTCACCAAAATTACACCAGGATCTTCATGATCAAACACATTAATAACATGTTCATGAATTTTGCACCCACACATTAAACTATGTGTAGCACTGCATGCTGCACATAGACGTAAAAACAAATGAATAAATGTAAGTATAAGGGTTGGTTGAACATACAGATAAATACAGTATCTTTCTAACCTACAGCTATCTTTTCTTTATTAACTGCTTTTGAACCATGTATTGTATTGATCTGCGCTCTATTGAATTCACACTACACAGATGTGTGAAATGCTCTTTCTACAGCACCCCTGAGGCGCATAAGTGGGTTCTTATAGCTTGGACTGTATTGTGCATTTTGTATACGTACAATAACACCATCATGTTCTGTTATGCTTTGGACTTTGTTTTGTTCCCCCACTGAGTCAGTCTATATGCTGCAAGTTACTTTGATTAGAGCATTTTTGGGATGAATGCATTTCATTGAGAATAAAGACCCGACCCTGATTATCTTTAAGTCACTTTCAAAACAGTACTTCAAAAAAACTATAAAGATATATTTTATGTAATTTACAGGGTCATCACAAGAATGCATTTTCAAAATCACTTTGGCTCAACAATTGTTGTGATGAATTAATTGAAAATGAATTTTTAAAACATCTGTATTGTGAACGTCAATGCATTAAAAATACATCTAACACTGCATCCCGTTACCTTTTGCTCTATACCTTTGGTTCTGAATGTATTTTTCAATGTGTAATACATATTGCATTTTGCTACAAATATCTTTTTGCCATGTTATGATGTTATGATGTTATGATGAAAATGTAATCCTATATTTTTCCTAACCCTGATTCTAAATGCAGTTGGGGCAAATAACATTTAAATGATCATTTTGCTACCTTTTCTGATAGACCATTACACATATCAATTCAGCTTCAGTAATACTTTTAAAGCACTAAAAATGTGTATGTTATTTACATATCAAAACTGTGGTTGGAAATGGTAGATGTAAATTATATCATTTTATTTTCATTTTGCATCAAACTTTGCTTATATGTCATGGAGGATGCACATTTAAATAAAGAAAGAAATGTATTGCCATATTAAATGTTGCATGGCCATTTTGCATTCGAATTTTGCTACTGATATATAATATTATTCCTTGAGCTTATTTAAGAAGACATATATAGTACATCTCCACAAATATACTATGAACATGATAAATGAAGAGTTATTTTCAAATAAAGCCAACATTCAGAATGACTACTGTTAACTAATAAACAGAAATCCAGCAAATATTATAACCTTTGTGTCAAGTTTGGGTCATATGACAATAATTAACATATTAATAGTAATGAAAAACAATTCGATATATATTTTGAAGAGAGCAGATGAACAAGCATTTAAAAATGAACTATTTACTAAATAATAATTAGTGGAAACTTTTTTTATGATGTATCACAGTGAAAAAAATGTGACATAATCATTCACCCACTGCCTATATTGTCTTTCCCAGTATCTCTTTTTCTCACCCTAAATATGAAACACATGGCTCTTAAATCAGATCCAAGCCACCAGAAAGGCCATTAAGAGAATATGGACATTGGCTATGTGAAAATGCATCTGGGGCTTTCTCACAACACAAATACATACAGTTTATGGATGATCGAATGTCCATTTTCAACCTATGAAAGTGCAATTTCAGCTGAGAGAGAGGAAGAACTTATCAAAATGTCAGTGGAGATGTATTTAGAGTTGTGGGAGGTGATATAGAAAATTGGGGAAAGAGCTCTGAGGGAATATAGGCCTAAACAAAGAAGAGGCAGATGATTGAGGGGAAACTCATGATCATTTACTGGTTGTGAAGATGAGCAACATTTTTCTAGTTGCAGTCTTCTGGCAAGTCATAAGCTGAGGAAAATGTGTGGGTTTCTGCATGCAAAGACTACCAGTAGTCAACAATTGTTTACTCGTTGAAAAGCCATAATGTGTTTTAATCTCTTTTCATTTTCTGAAACACAGAGGTTAGATCTATTTCTTTTTTTACATCTTTGGTTATTTCTCTTTTTGTGTCTGTTGGTGGATGCCCCTCAAGAACTGTTGCTGTTGTTTAATACTGCTGAAAGTGTAAGAGAATCTAAAGTTGAAGGTGTTTATGAGATGAGACAAAACATCAAATATTAGTCAGATATATTATTATCTCTGCACTGGGATTTGCCAATTTTTTTGTTCCAGACAGGCTGTCAGTCTGTGTGTTGGTGGTGGGGATTTTTCAGTCACTATTTTTATGCGTGAGTCATTTGAATCAGTCATCTGGGTGACCATCTTTCTCTGAATGGTATAATGTATATTATCTACAGTTGAAGACAAAAAAATATTAATAGTCTCCTGTGAATTAAAAAAAAAAATATATATATATATATATTTCAAATATTTACCAAGTCATTTTTAAAGAAGAGAAGATTTTCTTTCAATACATGTTTGAACATAAGTTTAATCATTATTTTGTAATAACTTCTAATAACTCATTTATTTTGTCTGTGCCATAATGACAGTACACAATATTTCATTGGTTATTTTGCAAGATAATATTCAGCTTGAAGTGTAATTTGTTTATTTATTTATTTATTATTTTCATTATATTTTATTCCAGCCAAACCAAATGAAACAAAGAAAAGAAATTTAAAAATATGTATATTATATTAATATTCATTCATTCATTTTCTTATCGGCTTAGTCCCTTTATTAATCTGGGGTCGCCACAGCAGAATGAACCGCCAACTTATCCAGCATAGGTTTTACACAGCGGATGCCCTTTCAGCTGCAACCCATCATTGGGAAACATCCATACACACTCATTCACTACGGACAATTTAGCTTACCCAATTCACCTGTACCGTCTGTCTTTGGACTGTGGGGGAAACCGGAGCACCCGGAGGAAACCCACGCCAACACGGGGAGAACATGCAAACTCCACACAGAAATGCCAACTGACCCAGCCAAAGCTCGAACCAGCGACCTTCTTGCTGTGAGGTGAGAGCGCTACCGACTGCGCCACCGTGCTGCCCATTATATTAAAAGGAAATACTAAAACATATTTCCTAAATATTTGAAAAAGAATTTAAATTACACGGGACAAACATGGCTAATAATTTTGTCTCTAACTGTATTTAATGCATATACTCAGCGAAACAAGATTTTATTCTGGTAACTATCAACTTTTGCTTATTTGTGTTAACATATTTTTTTATTGACATGGTTCCATGATTAAAACACTGATTCATGGATTACGGTACATGTCAGAAAATATTATTGTGTCTTTCAACATACCTTCTCATAATCATCCATGTTTTTATCTGGCTACAACTACAGAAATTTTATCTCCTATTTTATCTCCTCAATGCTCTCTATCACTGCAAATTTGACCAGCTTAGATGCCAGATGGCACAAGTCTGTGTTCACTAACTGCCGTTTTATTGATATAGAAATGTGATTGGATGGTCATTTTGTTGTTTAAAACAGGTTATGACAGGATTGTATACCACTGACTAGGCTATTTTTGTGTGACAGAAGACTACTGCTAACAACCAGCAATGAATAATTTGCAATACAGGTCAAATGCAATAACAGAACATGATTTTTAAAGCTTAAATAAAGGACTGTCCTGTGAAACAAAAATGAGATGTCAGGTGATTGCCCTATATCATTAATTCAACAATTCATTCAGAACAAAATTATTCCTGATTCAGGAGTCATGCATTTCTTCACATACCTAACAAATCAATGAAAGACTATTGCTGTATTGATCAGAGATCCAGTTACAGATCCCGATGTGGTTATAAACTATTTTTCATTGGCAAGGCAAAAACAGACAAGGTAACCTGCAACACTGTGTCTCAGTTAGCTAATATTCAATAATATTCTTGCTTTACCATATTGACCTTATTCTTCGCGTACGAGTGGGTGCAGCCATTTGAATTTTTTTGGCTCGAGACTTCCGGTCCCATTCACTTCCATTACTTTGTATACTTTAAAAACAGCTCGTTCTGCTGCTTGATGTTGCAAACTGATGTCTTCCTATTATAGCCTATTATTCTACTTTGTCTGTATAATAGTCATGAACACACTTGTTTGTATAGGAAGTAGTTTGACCGTTTTCTGCCGTTTATTATTCCTAGTCATTTCTCCCATGGGAAACTCAAAATCATAATCATAAATCGCAAAAACGAGCGCACTTCCGCATTGAAGGATAAGGTCAATGGTTAATCTTTCAAAACGTCTGATAGACATGTACATATTGATCACAAAAAGTAATTGGACAAGCATTACAATGATCTTTTCTTACCTTTGACTAACTGATAAGGTTGCTAATTTGGGGGAAAACGTCAGGTCCCCTAAAGATTACAGCTCAAATATTTTTTATTATTTTTCATTTGAGCAAAATTAACATAAAGACATAATTTGGAAAAGGTTTCCTGTTGTTGAATTCATTTACAACTAAACTTTTAGTTAGTTATTTTGCTTGGAAAGTGGAACTGTTTGAGATTTTAAGAATGCGCAGCTGTCATATTTCAATGACATTAATTCATACATTTTATTTCATGGGTTCAGGGCACAACAAAACATATTATAAACATCTCAAAAAGTTTTGTAAATGACTGAAGCTGGAACTGCATTAAAGAATGTTTGTTGGGTTACAAAGGAACGCTGAGGGAATTGTCCATGTTGGCAGGAGCTTTGGCCTGGGGAAAGAAGCTGTGCAGGTGTCGATGTGCCCTAGTTTTCAGGGCATAACTGTTCTCTGTTGTGAAGGGAGACGGTGAAAAAGAAACTGGCTATGGTGTTGACTATGATTTTCCACACCTTCGTTTTTGTCCTACTGTAGATGCTAATGTCTGTGAGTGAGAAGAGCTGGCAGCCAATTATTTCCTCTTAGAGTGCAGTGATTCGGAGCCAAACCAGACGAACAGAGAGGTTGAGAGGACAGATTCAATCACAGCTGGACCAGCAGCCCACATTTTTCTCAGACATGCTGTTTTAGAAAATAGCACATTTCTGACATGTCTGTAAAAAGAAACCTTTTAAGAAGATTTCAGACTTATCAGAGGGTCAAAGCGGCCTTGAACAAAATAAAATTGAAGCAAAAAAAAAACAAAAAACTACATACTTTCACACAAAAGTTTTATATTAATTCCATGTTATTATAGTGTACTGTACATTCACACACCAGTTAATGTGTGTTAAAAACTTTTCTGCAGATCTGCTCATTGGAAATATGTCTCAACCTTTGTCTTTTGCAAAATGTAAAATTTGTTACTTCAGGTAAGTTTTGTTACATGTTTCAGATGACAAATCCACTAAAAAGAGCTGTGTAAAACTTTTGCTATTCTAAAATATATTACTCAGGGTATGTTTTGTTATACACATCCTTTTTGCACACGTCCACGTGAAGACGGGGCTTGTCGTACAGATCAGCAAACCCCTGACCTAAATCCTTCTCTAAAAAGCAAACATAAAAGAAAAGTAAACTGCGACTGTACATTTTTACATTTCATTCTAAGCATTCAGTGTCCGCAGTTTAATTAACCACATTTAACTGTTTTTGCTCAAATCATTGCTGCTGTCAAAAACGAGTAATGTGTATGATTCAGCATAGCGTAAATTTACCTGATATAAAATGAGAACTGCAGAGTCTAGCATTTTTAATTAGGTCCTCACTCCATTCAGCTCTTCTGATGGCTGTTAGCCAAAGACGTCTGCGTTTGACAGCAGTGTGGTGTATGGTCAAATTTGGCATCTTTCCGCACAACACGACGTTTGCTATTGCAACCGGCATGCGCTGTTGAACCCGTGTGACGTAGTGTTGGTAATTCGTCTATACTTCTGCGCGCTGTTTGTGTTGCTCTCCAATAACACTTCTGAAACGCTAGCTGGCAGTAGGTTATTATGTTCCTCTGTGTCGAGTTTCTTCGCGGGTATTTAGTTTTTTCTGAACGCTACCTTAATGTACAACTGGCTCAAACTCGCTCATTTTGAGGCGGGAGCCAGCGGACGTGCAACAACTGTAATCATAATGTAAACACAAAACACAAGTTTCCATCTGGAGCTCATTCACAGGACTCAACACTTGTAAACAGTCGCTCCAAACGGTTCGCGCGGCTCTCACCCCCGCCCACACTCGTCAGCGCTACCAAACTGACCAACCACAGAGCTTGCGCTATGCGTCGTTGCGACGTGTAGTTAAATTTTTTTAAGAGGATCGCGTCAGCGTCGCCGACAGCCACGGCGAGTGCTACGCGACCACGCGTAGGCTGCGCCGGAGCATATGCGTGCGCTCGACGCAGAAGTATAAATCAGCCTTTAATCACAAGTAGAAGATCGTATAAAGTGATGCTGAGCAAACTGACCAGAAAAGTTAAGTTGTCTTGTGGTATTTATTTGGTGTTTGGTGCATATCTTTTATAAATATTAATATGTCCCTGTAAAGGGCGACGCGGTGGCGTAGTGGGTAGCACATTCGCCTCACAGCAAGAAGGTCGCTGGTTCGAGCCTCGGCTGGGTCAGTTGGCATTTCTGTGTGGAGTTTGCATGTTCTCCCTGTGTTCGCGTGGGTTTCCTCCGGGTGCTCCGGTTTCCCCTACAAGTTCAAAGACGTGGTATAGGTGAATTGGGTAAGCTAAATTGTCCGTAGTGTATGAGTGTGTGTGGATGTTTCCCAGTGATGGGTTGTGGCTGGAAGGGCATCCGCTGCATAAAATATATGCTGGATAAGTTGGCGGTTCATTCCGCTGTGGTTTTCCGAAGAAAATGAATGAATGAATGTCTCTGTAAATATCATTAGTTTAGTGTGAAAAGGACAAAAATTGTTGCCGTCATACTGACCCGTAGAGTTAATTTTACCTTCAACATTCAAATGTATGTTGAAGTATGTTTTTGCAGTTTCACAAAAAAATATAGGCTGCAGCAGAAATTTCCAATGCGTCTGTGTTGCTTTTATAGGTGCGGAAAACAACCCTTAGATGTTGGTATTTATCGGCATTAGAACATCAGTGCTTTAGATCTGTCAGCTGTAAGTTCATGATGTGAATCTCCCAAACCACCACATCCCACTGGTGATGGTGGAGGTAGTAGCGAGCTCACTGTCAAGTTCAAGAAGCTAGTTTGAGATGATTTGAGCTTTGGACATAGTGTGTTATTAGTCTGCTGGAAGTGGCCAGCAAAGGATGGGCATAATGTGGTCACAAAGGGATGGATGTGGTCAGCAACAATGCTCAGGTAGGCTGTGATCTGAATTACTGATACAGAGCAGGGTGGATCCTTGCTTTACATCACAAATTTTGACCTTACTATTTAAATTTGGCTGCAGATATTGAGACGCATCAGACCAGACAACCTTTTTCTAGTCTTCTATTTCCAGTTTTAGTAAGCTTGTGGAAATTGATTGACAGGAAAGTGATTGCTGTGCTCTTCTTCTGCTACTGTAGCTCATCTGCTTCAAGGTTTGATATGCTTAGTGTTCTGAAATGATCTTCTGCAGACCTTGGTTGTAATTTGATTTGCTGATGAACAACTTCGTCCATTCTCCTCTGACTTCTTGGATCAACAAGGCATTTTCACCCACAAACATGAAACCTATTGGGTATTTAGTTTTGTTTTTACCATTCTCTATAAACCCTATAATTTATTTACTTTTTAAAAATGAGAAAAAAGATTTAACTTTCCCAAATTTTTCCTAGTACACAGTTTAACAGGTTTACCTAATAAAGTGACCAGTGATCATTTACCCTTAAAACATGGTTCTCTCTCATGAGATCCACTTTCTTGCAGAGTTTAGTTCCAACCTTGATCATATACACCCGTTTCTAGTAATCCTAAAGTCCTTATTTTGCTTATTCAGGTATGTTTCTAAAAATCTGTTTACAAAAAAATATGTAGGTTTATTTTTTTTATGTGTAAAAGAAGTTGGTGCACTGCCAAGAGAATGTTAGTATTGGACATAAAATTAAATGCTTTATTAGGCTAAAGATATAAATGGACATGACACTGAATTTTAACATGCATTTCCCCCTCAAAAGTAATATTTTTTACCCTGCCTGAAGCATGCACAAAACCAAACTTAGCGGGTCCTTTTAATCCAAAAATCATTCGAAGTACAAATTATGTTAATTTGAAATATTTTGTACATTTCTTATACTGTAAATATGAACATTTTACAGGCAATTATATATATTGATATATTCATTCATTCATTTTCATTTCGGCTTAGTCCCTTTATTAATCTGGGGTCGCCACAGCGGAATGAACCGCCAACTTATCCAGCATATGTTTTACGCAGCGGATGCCCTTCCAGCTGCAACCCATCTCTGGGAAACATCCATATATATTGATATATATTGAACTATATATTGATTTGCATCCTCAGATTGCAGATTTCAAATAGTTGTATCTTAACCAAATATTGTTTTGTCTTAATAAACCACACATCAGTGGAATGTATAAATCTCAGTTTCCAAAAAAAAGTGTTGTGATTCAGGGTCACATTTATTCTAAAAGGCTAAACCATTTTACAAACTGCGCACAAGACTAGAGTGCTTCCTTAAAGGGATCATTCATCCAAAAATAAAAATTCAGCCATCATTTACTAACCCTTGACATATCCCAAACCAATTTTTGTGTGTTTTGTTTGTTTGTTTGTTTGTTTGTTTGTTTGTTTGTTTGTTTGTTTAACACCAAAAAAGCATTATTGGAAGAATGCGGAAAACCTGTAACCATCCACTTCCATATTTGTGTTTCCTATGGATGTTAATGGTTACAAGTTTCTAAAATTCTTCAAATATCTTCTTTTGTGTTCAACAAAACTAAAACTCAAACGGGTAAAACATGGCAACTATTTTGGGTGAACTATCCCTTTAAATGAGTACAAGAAACCAGAGAAACATTCCTTAAGAGGGTCAACAGCTCCCTCTAGTGTTCTAAAAAAACCCATTTAAAACATGATCACAGTTGTCTGTTTGATGTCAAAGAATTACAGATGATGTGAAGAGATATTTGGCACTGACCTTTTGCGATTAATGTCAAAGTAAAGGATGACGCATTTCTCACAAAAGGGACACTATTTGCAATGAAATGTAAAAAGCTGCATGATGTCCTATGAGTCATATCATTATCTGAGATCACTGAAGCTTCATTATGTGAAGAGCGTAACAGAAGAGCTTTTCCTCTGAAGTACAGACCCACTCTGACCTTCTGCAAGCCACAACTGTTGACGTGGAGCACAGTATTTTTGAAAGAGCTGAAACTGATTTGTCAAGTTTTTGCTCAAGGCAGAGTAAGTTCATTACAGTGAACATGATGGGAAAGCCAAAGTAATTGTTTAACAAATGTAGCATATTAAGGACATTGTACTTGTTAAAGTATACATTTTTATAGTCTTTATATTCACTTTATATATATATATATATATATATGTATGTATATAAAGGTTATTTACTGTTGTTTTGATCCTTTTTTTAATGCATCTATATATTTATTATTTAACCTAATTAGCTGGTTTGCTGGTTTCAGTAGTTTGTAATTGAAACACCATCTGAACCTTAGATGTTATAAATATAAATAAATATAGACTTTGTAGTTTTTATATATTCTGATAGACCCTACCGATTTAAAGTTTAGAGAAATTAAAGATTTACTAAATCAATCAAATGTATCAATATGAGGCATTTATAATGATAACAACAATTTCTATTAATTCAAATAAATGTTTATTGCTTTCCACTGAAAAATACTGAATACTGAAAAATATACCAGTTAACACAAAAAAGACCACATCAGAATTTTCTCTGAACTGTTATGTGACTCAAGGCTGGAGTAATAATCCTGAAAATTCAGCTTTGACTTCTAAATGTGTGTATGTGGGTTTAACTATTTAAAGCTTTTATGTGATTTTTTTATGCTGCGTTTTTCCAGTTATCTCCACAAACACTGCAAACATGCAAATACGAATGTTAAGCCAGTGTTAAGGAATGTACAGTGTGAATGTTTGTGTATTAATTCTCAGGAAAAAATGTTAAGCTGGGTAAATTACGAGCAGCAAACAATGCAAATCAAAGTTTATTGATACTAACTTACTGACACAATAACTGTGTAGTAAATGCTTGACCATAAAAAAAATGTTTTCTTGAACAGCCTGAGACAGCACATATACTGTACATTTTTGTTAAAATATATGGGATCATGGGGCAGCACGGTGGCGCAGTGGGTGGCACAATCGTCTCACAGCAAAAAGGTCGCTGGTTCGAGCCCCGGCTGGGTCAGTTGGCATTTCTGTGTGGAGTTTGCATGTTCTCCCCGTGTTTGCGTGGGTTTCCTCCAGGTGCTCCGGTTTCCCCCACAAGTCCAAAGACATGCGCTATAGGTGAATTGGGTAAGCTGTGTGAATGAGTGTGTATGGATGTTTCCCAGTGATGGGTTGCAGCTGGAAGGGCATCCGCTGCATAAAACATATGCTGGATAAGTTGGCGGTTCATTCCGCTGTGGCAACCCCAGATTATTAAAGGGACTAAGCCGAAAAGAAAATGAATAAATGAATGAATATATGGGATCAGCAAGATTTTCTGCATTTATTTGATTTACCTATTGTTTAATATAGTATTAGAACTATAACACATAAGACTGTATTATACATTATACTATATATGCAGGGGTATAGCAATTGGGGCGGGGGGGGGGGGGGGGGGGGGGGGTATATGTCCCCCTTACTTTTAGAGACAGACCATTTAGAAACAGGTGATTAATAATTTTATGACCCCAATAAATCTATAGCACAAAACATAAACTTTTACTATACTTAATGTTGCTGATTGCACAGAATATAATGTAATTTATTCCAATTCTTATATATGGTACAAAATAAGCAGTTTGATGAGATAATCAAGTTAGCTAATCTAAAAGTTATCGAAAAGGTAGTCAAGGTTTGACTTTCTAAAATGTGTAATCTAGAACTACAACTCTCCTTATCCTATTACAATCAAAAAATGCACTACATTTGATCTACATATTACTTTAAATAATAAGCCATTCAGTTTCTAGCACAAACCAATCAATTTCACTTCACAAGAGCTAAATGTGTTATGATCCCTGGGTATTTATTTTGTTGCATTTATTTTTACTCTCAAAAGCTGCTGGCCCCTGACTAGCCTATATATACATCTCCAGACCACACTTTGAGATAAAATATTATTTGATGTTCTAATAAGAAAATAAAAATGCGCAGCCGAAAAATATTAGTAAGATTATTTTGGGTGAACCATTCCTTTAAACGGAAGTAAACCGAATCTGATCACTGTTCGAGGGGTGGGAATCAAAGGGTTACATTAGCTAATTTGGCTTTATTTTTAATTTGTTTTTAAATAATTATAATCAATGTACTTAATTAATGAACGTGTGTGGTGTTCGCATAGTTGTCTCTTTTTTAATGAAATCAGTTATTTAAATATTTGCTATCGCAATCCAGAGACCTTTGATATTGGACTGTTATCAACACGTTACAATGTGACCTACTGTAACACGCAAACGGAGATGACGCAAACAAAAGGTGAACAGATAATATATCCACAACATTTGTTAAATTAAAAGCATTCCGTGATTCAATTAAAATATACTAGCCTACAAACTTGTCTTTTATCTTCACAAAATCCTCTAAATTTAGTCGGTTACCTGGTATGTAAAACAAAAAAAAATCATTCACCTCATTAGCATAATTCATCATTTGTTTGTAAACAAAAAGCTATAGAAAAAACACATTTGAAACCTAATCTGATTTAAAGGAGATTTTTGTAAACAAGTTTTAAAGGTGTGTTTAGTAAGGACAGTTTCTGCCACTGGATGGAGCTCGTCATATGTTTTTAATCTCATTGGAACGTGGGCGTGTCTTTACTGTACATGTGAGTCAGGAAGCATTTCGTTGTTGAACTCACCACCAAATCATTCGCGTCTTCTGTCTTTACATATAGCTATATATTCTTAAAATCTTAACGTGTCACACCTCGTCTGACTTCGTACACGGTAAGTTGCTCTTTCGACCGCTAATGAAATGACAACAACACTATCAAGAGAGATAGCAACAGCTGTTGCATCATTGCCTAGGATTGTGACATTTCTTTAAGTAAAAAGACAGATAATTTAACGTGTTTCATGCCAAATAAGTACTTTTTTAAAAGTGCTAACAAGAAAATAGAAGACGTGTTATAGCAGCTGTTGTGTGAATGACGCAGTGGGTTTCAATGCAGTCTTTTTTGCATGTTCAGACACCGACAGCACCATGACAGTGTTTGAAAACTGTACTGTGGTGTTTGATGTGAAGAATGTGCCTTTTAAAGAGAAGCAGAAGCTGAAGTCAGCTCTTCTGGAGAATGGAGGAAACATCTCCTATACCATCAACAAAGAGGTTCATTTTCTCATGTTCTATGATTCATTCCTTTGCGTCTTTCTTTCTTTTGTTAAAAAAAATAAATAAATAAATAAAACTAAGGCCAGTAAAGAAAACAATCATTTAGATATAAATAAAACCGGTTTCAAAGGTTGAAAAAACAGGCATTTTAGGCTTTGTTTTCTGTTGGCTACAGTAAGAACATAGGGTTTGTAGAGATAATGTTAAAACTGATTCTATAAATTGAGTCGTTAAAGGGCTGGTATGTGTCATGTGACCTCTTTATATTTTCTCCAGTGCTCTTTTGTGGTCACCAGCAGTGTGAATGACCTGAGCAGTAACCGGCAGCGCAGCATCCAGAAGCTCCAGATCCCGGTGGTTGAGACACAGTATGTGTGGAGTTGTGTGAGTGAAGGACATCTTCTGCCTTTGACGGAGCATAATTTGGCCCCACAGCTGTCATATCCAACCTATGAATCCCTCCCTTCTCCAGGTACAGTAGAAGATTTAACTTCCTCATGTAGGAGTTCATGAACACTGATTGTTTCTGTGGTCATACTAGCATACTAGTCTGACAGAATGTTTAGAAGATTAACTTACCGACCAAATAAGTGTTACATAGTTTTTTTTGACCAGATGTTTGATTTAAGCAAATTGTATCTATGGTAACTAATCTGTGTTTGCTAAAAGGGTGTGGTTGGTTCTGTATTTGTATACTGTATGTTTTTTGTTGAAAAATATAATTGAGACTGCAGCTTTGAGTAAAGCACTATTAAGTGAGATTAAACCATGTATTGTTGTAGCAATGATGTTGTTGTTTTTTCTATAAAGGGATAATAGCGTCAACCAAGATACTAGAAAAAAAGAAGTTCAAAGGTCAGCCTGATCTCCCAAACACAGAGGTAGAGATTCTTGAGAAGGGTGGACCTCGTCCTGGCAGGTTTAGGTGTGCTGTTGTTCTTTGTCACTGTCAGTAGCTGTTCAATAGTTCATTGTTTTTGTAACACTTCCCTTATTTAGATGTGCTTATTTAACTGAATCTATCTTTTCATTTACCCTTTTCAGAGTGTACAAAGGTGCTGACCATGACTTGCCTGAATTTCCTTCATTTTTTCAAGTGGCCAAGTATTCGGTTTCTGAGAAGGCGAGCAACTTCTTGCATTATTCACATTATTCATGTCATGAAATATAATTTACATTGACATATCAATAAAAGAAAACCAGTTGTTTTCACAATACAAACTTTATGACTTCAATCTCAATAACCTATATACAACTTGAACAGTTGGCCTCTGACCGGCGTTACAGGTCACTAACCACCAAACAGCCAGACATTAGAACAGCTTCTGCATGTTTCTTTATCAGTATACTGCTTATTTATATTATATTATTATTATTATATATACTGCTTAGTATATTACATTTAAAGGGAAAAAAAATGTTTAGCTTGCCCAATGTAGGGAGTGGAAGCAGAAAGATGCACACACACTGTCTGCTCCGGAAATATGGCAATTGTTAAAACTTCATTCATTTCTAATAAACTGTATCAGTACAAAATAATTGAAGGACAGGGTATTTTTCAACTGTACTTCAGCATTGCAGTGCTATTCTATTATTTTTATTCAGTGCAACAATTCCATTCACTGTAAATCATACTGTACATTTCAGAGCTCAAAAATAACAATTTATTGACACTAACCAGCTAAAATAATTCAGGGGAATACTTAAATTATTAAAAATAACCCCTTAAACACTTCTTTCTAGAAGTGATTCTTTTAGCCTTCACCAGTTTTAAAATGTTTGATTGTATTGCAGGTCAATCCCAAGACTTTGTCTGTATTGGAGCTGCAGAGTGTTAATGGACGAGC
>CAIGQW010054868.1:207564-250283 GCA_903798125.1 Danio choprae
GGTATAGGTGAATTGGGTAAGCTAAATTGTCCATAGTGTATGAGTGTGAAGGAGTGTGTATGGATGTTTCCCAGAGATGGGTTGCAGCTGGAAGGGCATCCGCTGCGTAAAACATATGCTGGATAAGTTGGCGGTTCATATATATATATATACAGTTTTCTGACAAATGGAAAAATAGAATTGTTCTGCCAAATATAATTGTATAATTTAAATAAATACACTTGTATCGTTTGAAAAAATGACTAGGAATAACAAACTGCAGTAAACTGTCAAACAGCTTGCTCTACAAACCTATGTGTTCATGACTATACATAAAAATAAAAATAGTATAGCAAGAAAATACCAGTTTGCAACATCAAGCAGAATAACAAACTGTTTATTACAGCTAAAAATCAATTGAAGTGAATGCCACAGGAAATCTTGAGCCACACAAACGGCTGTGCTTGCTCTTATGCGAAGAATAAGGTACTGCTGAATTTATTTACAGTATATAAGGCAAGTACATTATAGCTAACTGTAATTAAATTACTTAAAAATAATGAACAGTAAAACCTTACATTTTTCAGTAATTGCAGTAAATATAATTATTTTATTCTTATGACCCAGTTATAGATGAGCTCACACACACCATACTATATTTACAGTAGGTGAAAAGGTTACTAACAATTTGTCAAGCAGTGTTTTACCAAGAGTATCAGGACACACCTCTCAGAGGTAACTAATATTGACTCAGGGAGGAGGTGCTGATCTCCTTCAGTGGAAGCAAAGTTAGAAACTAGTCTGAGGGGATTAGATCGTGCTCGTCCGTCTTTGCCTGTTGATTTATAATCCCGTCTACAGAGATGCTGAGCACAGTGGTACATCGATTCATCAAATAGACTTCCTAAAAGTAGGACCAGCTTATAACAAAATGGCTTCAATTGGACAAATAATCTTTGGAAGGTAGAAACATGGGCAACTTTTTTTTTTTCCACTATTTCAGGTTAAATAGTTAAGTATACGTAAGGTTTAATGGTTCAATTTTGAATGTTGTTCATCAAATATTTGTCTTCTCCAGTATGATTTGTCTCATAGTTGTCATGTCTGGAATCATCGTTTTCATATTGGCCATTGCATTTTCAGGTTAGTGAAACCTTTGGTCGTGCTTTATTTCAATGTACGATTCTCGTTATTATTACACCATTATTAACTCTGACTTTTGCCTCAATAACCACCTAATTTGCAGCTTATTAATAGCTATTAAGGTTGTAGTAATTAGGGGTATTCATTAGTGATTTACAGTAAGATCATGCAGAATATGTACTTTATGAGTACGAATAGAAAGCCAATATCTAAATAACAGGCGTGTAATAAGCCACCAGTCAATATTCAATTCTATTTAAGTATATTTGTATAGCGCTTTTCACAATAATTATCATTTCAAGGCAAAAGTCTGCATTATTATATTACAATTCAAATCGAAATGAGTTAAGATGTCAAGTATATACATAACTTGCAGTAATACTATATATAGTGTACTTTAAAAAATGTGGTATATGTATTAATTTAATGCATTTTCATTTAAGTGATCTGATCAAAACAAAAAGTAAGACCAATTTGTGCGTATTTCTTAAGAGTTTGTGCTCTAATAGTGAGTACTGGTCCTCAAACTAACACTAAAGGTGTTATCAAACTTTCATATACTTTGTGTGATTTATAGATCTTTTGGACTTTTGATGTAATGATTAAACTAATTATGTGTATGTTTGTTTTTAAGTGTCCCAAGGCACTGTTGAGAGCATTAGTCCGTCTACTGTGGGGAATCTGGGCGATGATGTGACGCTGGATTGCAGGTTTCTTAGTAACACTGGCAATGGGCAATTCAGTGATGTGTCAGTTACTTGGCTGAAAGATTCTGTCAGTGGTGTGGTTTATGAATACAAGAACAAAGCAGCCCAGCTTCAGACACAGAATGCTCAGTTCAGCAACAGGGCTCAACTTTTCCCAGACGCTATTTCAACGGGGAACGCTTCCCTGCTGCTGAGAACCGTAAAGCTGGAGGATGACGGTGTATATCGCTGCACTGTCAATGCAGCAAAAGTCTCAGGAACTGCCAGCGTTAAACTCAGAGTGGCTGGTAAATGCTTTATTTATTTATTTATTTATTTCAAAGTATATAATTTTTAAAATTGCATATTTCTGCTTTATATGTTATATATGCCAATGACTCTTTTTATGAGTAAGTCATTTAATCATTGACTCAATCGATTTGTTCAAAACTGTGATTCATTCAGAAACTAAACCAAAATCAAATAATTTCATATTGCATCCCCAAATCTGAAAAAGTTGGAACTTTTTAAAAGTTTACTTTGACTTGTATTTCATTGTAGACAATACAACAGCGCATTATTTAATGTGTTCCTCATGATTTTTATTGTTGTTGTTTTTTTAAATAAACATGTATGCCAATTTTGGTTCTTGCAACACATTTCAAAAGGTTGGAACAGTAAAGTATTTACTATTTTGTAATGTTCCCATTACTTCACTTAAAAGACATTTGGGAACTGAAGACACCACACTGTAAACCCTAGTAAGTTGAGAGTACTCAAATGATTTGAGGAAAATGATTCCTTCAGTTCGTTTGAGTAATGGGAAATCGACAACTCAATTAATTAAGTTGACCAAATGTGGTCTCTTCATTTAATTAACTTAAATGTTTAATTAAAGATAACTTAAATGTTTTAGTAGAGATAACTTAAAATGGTTAATAGAGTAAACTTCCAAAATTTTCAGCTTTTATATTCTTTACTTACTCCCAGGACCGTTTATATCGAAGTTGATATTTAGCCGCACTATGTTGGTGTTTCGTAACGTCATTTTTACAAGGTGAGTTATTAGCCCAGCGCTCAACCCCCAACCTGGAGAACCAGGACATACACACATACACTACGGACAATTCACCTATAGCGCATGTCTTTGGATTTGTGGGGGAAACCAGAGCACCTGGAGGAAACCCACACCAACATGGGGAGAACATGCAAACTTCACACAGAAATGCCAACTGACCCAGCTGGGACTCGAACCAGCAACCTTCTTGCTGTGAGACGACAGTGCTACCCACTGCGCCACTGTGTCACCCCTGCGTGTATATCAATTAAGTAATTTTATCAATTAAATGTATATAAGCATTTAAATATCTACTTACGAATGTAACTTTTCTCTTTCGTCAGATGGGTTCAGGTAGTGCCTCTGTCCTGCTGCGCTTCGGCAAAATTCAGCATCACAAGCAAAATGACCACCTTGTGCCATATAACATATATTGACCAATCAGTGCGGTTGTCAAGGCAGCATTTCAAGCGCAACCAATCATTTTAAACAGAGACATGGTGAATCGTTTAAAGCAATTCAAATGTTAAGTTCAGTGAACTTAAAACATGAATTAAAAGTTGTTTGCTGCCTAATGATTGCTCCCTGTTTAAGTTTTGATGCCAAAACTTTTAAGTAATGTCAAGTTAAAATAACTTAATATCTATAGTAATGACAACAGCGGGGTTTACAGTGCAAGTGATGAAGTGTTTCAGGTGTAATTTTGTCTCATTCTTCCTGCAAATTTTGCACTTCAAAGTGTGCCACACATTCTCTATTGGAGACAGGTCAGGACTGCAGGCAGGCAAGTCAAGTACCTGTAACCTCTTTCTCCGCAGCTGGGACTTTGTAATGTGTGCAAAATGTGGCTTTGCATTGTCTTGTTGAAATATGCATGGGTGTCCCTGGAAAAGAATATTGTTCTCCAAAATCTCTATGTACTTTTCAGCATTAATGGTGTAATGAAATCACTACTTTCTTTTTTTATTTGCGTTTTTCAAACTGTGCCAACTTTTTTTGATTTGGGGTTGTAGTAGCTGAAGAGTGGTATGTAAAAAGAGTAGTGTGTGTAAGAGTGTGTGTAAGATTTACTATTCCGTGAGGATTTGTGAATTGCGGTAAGTCTGTAGGTCACATAACATGGCAGATATAGGATGTCTGTGTATTAACTTAGATCTGTGTGTTTATTTGAAGCTTTTTCAGCTCCCACATTTACTGAACTGACAAATGGATCTCTGTCTGCCGTGGCAACTAAATGGTTTCCCCAGCCAGAGGTGAACTGGTACAATCAAAGTGAGCAGATTTTAAACAGCAGCACCAGTTTTTTCAACATCGCAGGAATCATACATGTTTCTAGTCTGCTCCAAGACCCAGTTAAGGAGAATGAAACTTACCGCTGTCTCATCCAGAACTCTCTTGTGATCGCTGTCTCAGAAGCAACTGTCACAGGTAAAATAGTGCATGTCTACATGGGAGAAATAAAAACGCTGAATTCGATTATTAAGCATGACTCACCCATAATCATAACATTTACACAGAGCATTGCATATCAAATCAGGTTTGTTTAAAAAAAAGATGTGATGACAGATCGGACACTGTGGACAAACAAACTGGTTGTGACTCATTAACTAGAATGACACATGTAGATCATGAGTTACACAGCACTATGTTTAAGTTATAAACTATTTCTTTATCTTCACTATTTCTCAGCACACAAAGTGACGCAGAGCACATACTTCATTTTCAATGCTGCATCTACAAACAAGTCATCTTTACATTTACTGGTCACAGTCATCATTCTTCTAGATGGGGTCCGGTAGACAAGTCTCTCCAGCAACGGTCAAGCTGATCAATTACAAAGGACTGTATTTATCAGCTGCTACAGACTGGAATTTGTTGTACTCCTCACACATCTTAAATGGTGACTTTTCCAACTGTAAGAAAATCTGAGGAAATTTTACGCTTGTGTAGAAACCTGTCAAATATTCATCAACAACAACAACAACAACAAAAATATGTGACAAATCCAGTGCTACATCTCACAGCAATTCGTAACTTTTTGATTTAGTGGCTAATTAGTATGAATTCATATGATCTCATTCGTACAATTTAGTACGATTTGCTTATCCCCCAATGATGTTTGGGTTTAGTGGTGGGATTGGGTGCCCTTTTTTAAATCAAACATTTTCGTACGACTGAACTCGAACGAATAGTTACATTTCCTCATGAGATAAATCCTGTGAATTCTTTTTATTTCATGAAACATTTATTGTTATTTACACATGCTTTATCAGCTACCATATGTGATGTACAATTATTTATCATGGTCTATTTTGCATACAGTTCAACTGTTCTTGGACATAGATTGAATTACCACTTGCAACATTTTGTACTTTTTCTAATTTTCTAATTATTTTAATATAGTTTTGAAATGTCATCTATGAGGGCATAATAAATATGTTTACAAATTAATTAATGATATGAAGGTAAGACTTAATGACAAAGCCATTTAGTTAATAACATTAGTGTATGTCTGAAGCATTTAATAATCTTGGTTCATGTTCATTTTAGCGTAACTGCTGTAGCATCAAAAGCTGTGTCTGTTGTTACTGTGCAATAGACCTGTGAGCTAACGGGACTGACATGAAACATTTGTCTATTTTTAATTTAATGAAACATTAAAAACACTGTTGCAAATGTAATGAATGTCATTGTTGATGTAATGCAGTAACTAATATTAAAGGTAAAGTTCACCCCATCATTAAAATTTGCTTACAATTTACTCCCCTTCAAGGGGTTTCCAAACCTTTATGTGATTTTTTTTCTGTTGAACACAATAAGCTAATTTGAAGAGTGTTGGAAACCTGTAACCATTGACTTACATAAGAAGAAAAACAAATATTATGTTAGTCAGTGATTACTGGCTTTCAGCATTTTTATTCTCAAAATGTCTTCTTTTGTGTTCAAAAGAAGAAACTCAAACAGTTTTCTGACAAGTGAAGGGTGAGTAAATATATTGACAGAAGTTTCAGTTCTCTGTGAACTATCCCTTTAAGGCACCCCATTGTGAGTTACAGATAACAAAAGATCTTATTTATTTAAAGGGATTTTTCACCCAAGACTGAACATTTGCTGTTAATTTGCTCACCGTCAGTAAGATACTGCTACAGAAACTGCTAAAATCTGTCGAATGATATTGAAATTAATGTGCAATTTCTTGCACAGTGGTCATTTACTTCTTTCCAAGACCTCATTGGATCGTAGGAGTGATTACTAACATAGTTTTGTCTTGACTGTACAGTAGACCTGTTTTTTACTCCCAAAATGACATTAGCTGTTAACTTGCATTTATGAAATATCAATGACCAGCTAAAAAAAACTTAATTAATTAGTTAATTTTGACATATACATTTTAATAAAGAGACAAAATGTCATCTACATCTTGGATGAATAATGGTGAGTAAATTAACAGAAAATTGTCAGTTTTGAGTGAACTGTCCCTTTAATAACTGTCTAACCATAATGATCCTGTCAACCATATAAAAACACACACATTTAATATTACAAAGAAAGTCTTTGGGTTTATTGAAGACATTAGAATAATTCTGTTTTGAAACAAAGCATAAGAATCGTTACATTTGGATGGTGTGTATTGACCTATTAAAATTCCCTTTTGTAAAGGGAATAATTACCTTTCAACATGAAATAAAGCATGAAATGCAAACTGGCTCCAAAAGTGTCAGGGGCAATCTTTTGCGTGCTTCGATCTGACTCCAGCAGATGGGGACACCCATACTTCCTAGTGCTTTTGATATCTAGGTGGGTTCTCTCTTTTCTCCAAGTAGGTCTGATTTCAAGACACGCCCCCAAGCGTGTGCGCGTAACATGATTGGACGGCAATACACGTTCTCAAATAACATGAGAAAGTTTCACAAAGTTTGGTGTGAGCTGCATTTTTTTAGAAAACATCAACAAAACTAGGGTAGTACTGTCTTACTGAAGACGATTAACCATTTTGAAGTACCTTGTTTAATAGCCTAAATCATGTCACTTTGCAAGGAGAAGCGAGAAGTAGCCCATAGTAAAAGTAATGGGGACAGCGTGAAGAAGTCCAGTGCGGTCTGCGGCGTTTGTAATCGGATGTACCGCGAGCCTAAAATCCTGCCCTGCCTGCACACGTTCTGCGCGGACTGCGTTCGCCAGCTCGAGCCCTTCTCGGTTCGTCGCGTGAACGGGGACCGACGCTCGCCCGGTCAGGACAGCTCTGGCTCTACAATCCTGTGTCCCCAGTGCGATTCAGAGGTGGATCTGCCGCCGTCGGGTGTGGATGGGCTGACCACTGATCACCTTGCCTTGGACGCGGTTTTCACGGAGACCCTGCTGGTGAACAACAGCGTTTTGTGCGACTTGTGCAGCGACAGCGACGCGGGGAAGCGCTGTGAGGTGTGCTGTGTCAATCTCTGCGACTTCTGCAGTCAGGCCCACAGGTTAGTTTATCACTGACTGAAGTGCCAAATCATTTATTCACCCAAGAAATCCGACGTGGCTATATTTCTGAAGCCAAACGTAAAAAGGTCAGTTAATATTCAAAATAATCCCATCATTCACTCACCCATAATCTGACTGATTCTAAAACTGGATTTCTTGAAAAAAATTTAAGTTTTGACTACCACTGGCTCCCACTTCAAGGATAGCAGCATTAAAGGGGACCAATATGCCCCTTTTTACAAGACGTAAAATAAGTCTCTGATTTCCCTAGAGTGTGTATGTGAAGTTTCGGCTCAAAATACCCCACAAGTAATGTTTTATTAAATAACTCTTTGAAACGGCTCCTTTTCAGGCTTTGATCCAAATTGTGCTGTTATGGCGACTGTCACTTTAAATTCAAATGAGATTGTGCTCTTTTTTAAAAGAGGGCGGGGCTACAAACACCTAAGTGTCTGCATAGTGGCAGATTAATATAATAATTGTAAATGTTCCAGAAGTACTTTGTCCTTCACACTTTTATCAGCCATGTTATGCATATTAAAAAAAAAAATAACACAGCGGCTACATCTGATCTGAATATGCATACATCCTTACTTTATGCTACGTAAAAAAAAACTGCATGTGAAAGTAGTATGTCTAAATTCAAAGTATTCATAAAACAGTGTAGAAAATACTTTGAACATTTCTGAAGTACACATCTAGTGTCGATCTGAGTATCCCATGGCGACAAGGGGGAAACTGTCGGTCACATAACAATGAAAATGTGACTAATTGTAGTAGGTCTCATTCAGAAGGATTACATATTTGTAGTTTTGAAGACAGCTGTTGAATGGGATTTAAATAGGATGCCCTTGTACATTTTTTTGGTTAAAGGTCAAGTTTTATAGTCGTTCAAAACTCTCAGATGTAATATTACACCCTGAATGGTCTAAAATGGCTGTCCTGAGCACGTGTTCTTTGTGAACACTGCCGTACCCATTTCAGCTTTGCTATATTTCGTTTATTCAATTTAGCTAGTTTTATAAAAACAATTATGAAAGCAGTTTCGATTAAGGATTAACACATTATTCCTTAATAAACACTTAATAAAAGCTTATTGATAATAAGGACGATAGTTGTAGTTATAGTAGTAGTTAGTCCTAGAATATATCCATGCAGAAAAACATGTTAATATGTGCTTTATAAGTGCTAATAAATAGTTAATATGGTAATGTACTCTCTGAAGATACAAAAACTGTAATTACAATGGTACAATTTTGTACTCTTTTCTGTATAGATATGTACACTTTACCTACTAATATGTACCTTACATTAACAAAAGTTAATAAATATCTAAATAATATAACTATTTCTAATTAGTCTAATTAGAGGGAGAGAGAGAAAGAGTTATTTTTTTAAGGGAAAACTGTCAAGAAAACAGAAAAGGGATATTAGTGTTACAAGATCAGTAACACTATTATTCATTATATAAATACATATAAATAAGACAGGATAGACAGTAAATAAAAAAGTATTAGATTCAATATTTCCTTTACATTGATTTATTTATTACAATATGAATACTGACCGCCAAATAGAGTAGGCCTGTTCAGTTCTAGTCAGTTTATTCACAAACCTTCAGTCACACAGACATCTTGTAGACAATGCTACCATCATGATGTTATTCATTAAATAGCTTTGGTGGCATACTGAAAAGCTACAATGATGTAGTAATAATTGAACTTATTATTACTTATCAGCAATATTATTATTATTTTAGAGACGCTGCCAACACAGAAGAAAAGATAAAGACTGATATTTTATAAAGCCTGAACACAGTGGGACAAGTAACATCCGTTAATAAACATGGTGTTCCACATTAGTAATAACCTGATTGGTACTTGAAGCGCCACCACAAGTAGAGTTCAAGTCTGTGAGAATCACAAAGATTTGTATATCAGATTTTATATGAGATTTCTTTAAAATATAAAACATTTAGAATAGCAAATAGATTAGAAAGCGATGTATTCTTTCCAACATGATCAATCCCATAATGCGTATCTTCCCTGCAGGAGACAGAAGAGGACCTCCTCTCACTCAATCCAGACCCTACAGGAGCTAAAATCTCAGGGTCGTCTGACCAGGCCCGTCCTGTGCTCTCTACATCCTGGCCAGGAGTTACGTCTCTTCTGTGAGCCGTGTGATCTCACTGTGTGCCTGGAGTGTGCAGCCACTTTCCACCGCGAGCACCACTGCAGCTCTGCTCATGAAGTCATCAGCCAATATGGAGATCGCATCAGGGATTTGCTTGTCAGGAGCTTAAAGCCTCGCCTGGTTCGTCTGGAGGAGTCTGTGAGACGGGTGGATACGTCCCAAGAGGCGCTACAGGCCCGGACTAATATGCTGGCAGGTGAGATTCGGGCGTTTGCCCGGGCCTATGCCAGCGCGGTGGAGGCACATTGCTGTTCGCTGCTGCGCTCGCTGGACGACTTGAGGACGCAACGCAGGAATCAGCTCCATCTGCAGAAGGCTCAGCTGCAGCAAGCCTTGTCTGATGTGCGCGGTGGAGTGGAGTTCACAGAGCGACTGCTCAATTGTGGCTCAGATGCCGAAATCCTCAGTGCCAAAGGCGTCACTATGAGGAGACTGGTGAACCTCGTGGAGTCAGGATTTGACCCACACCCATCGACGGTTGCCAGTGATAATGCCAGCAGCATCTGTTTTCTTCCTCAGGAGAGTGCTGGAGAGGTGGAGGGGTTTCCTGTGGTAGGAGCCATACATGCCAAGACTGTGGACCCCAGCAAGTGCACTATTCAGGGAGAAGGTGAGAGTTTTGTTCTGTTGTTAAATGGTTAATTAACTCAAAACACATTCTTAAGGCTTTCTAGTTGTATTTGACTTTCTTTTTTCAGTTAAATCTAGTCAAATTTATTTAAAAAATTATATTTGGATTTTGTCATTTTTTTCATCTGCATTTTTGGTCTGTTTAGTGCCACCATCTTGAGGTTGAATGAGCACATATGCAGTTGAAATGAATGCAGAAAAGCAGTAAAGAAAGACAAACAAAATGTAGTCAAAAGTGCACCCCAAAAGACAGAGAATAGCCTAGTGGTCAGCTCAGTGTGCTGACATTTAGCACAAATGTGCTGTGGGCGTCAAGAGGAGTTGGGAGTTCAAGTCCCGACTCGCAGACATTTCCTCTTTGTCTTTCCAACTTCACTTTGTGTCAATAACAACTATCCTATCTTAAAAATGCATTCCTAAAATAAACCATTAACAAAACAGGAGTAGGAGAAAATGATGGCAAAAATGATGGAAATTAATGTCATGGCAATTTCTTTGTGAACTGACTCTATATTCACATACTGTCATTTGTTTTATATTCTTTCTCCGAATTGGGCCTTTAGTCAGTTTTGGATCCAGAGCATTACTCATGAAACTGTGTGCTACAAGTGTTTGAATTGTTGCCTTTTCTCTGGAAATTTAAGCTGTTTGTTCATGAACACACAATGGTTCGCTGCACATTCCCCAGAAAAAGGTTCAGATTGTGTGACAGGATCTGAAGTTTGGAAGTCAGACAATAGATCCTCTTTTATTCTGCTGCATGCTCTCTCACTCTCTCACACACACACACACACACACACACACACACACACGGACATACTAAAACATACAAACATACACCAAAGGCCTAAGGCATGACACTGGGGTAAACAGCAGACAACATTCCTGGCTACCATGACAACTCAACAATTTTATGTACTCCTGCTGTTGGAGCTTCATTATAAAAGGGCCACTTACCGTATCAGCTCTGTCCCAGCATGAAACACGCAGGTTCACCTCAGGAGGAGAGTATCCTGTCTGCTCTACCCACTATTACAGAAAACAAGAAATTGCTCTTTGTTGCCTCATGCCTAAAGCACTAATGTGAACCAGAGACACTCCACTGCAGTTTTTATGTTATTTAGGATACCAGATAATTTTGCGAGAATAACAACAAAGTGCAGTTAATGCTGAAACTAGTTCTACAAACCAGTGAGTATGATAGTAAATTAAATAACACGATAACAAATACCAATTTACTATAAAAAGCAGCATTAGAAACTTTAGATTATTTCGGTGAGGGTAAATAAAACTGGAAAGGAATGACAATGGAAGCCTTGCACAATTTAGTTACAAATGTGTGTTGAACATTTATTCATTCATTCATTTATTTTCTTTTCAGCTTAGTCCCTTTATTAATCAGGGGTCACCACAGCGGTACGAACCGCCAACTTATCCAGCATATGTTTTACGCAGCGGATGCCCTTCCAGCTGCAACCCATCACTGGGAAACTCCCATACACTCTTATTCACACAGATACACTACGGACAATTTAGCTTACCCAATTCATGTATAGCGCATGTCTTTGGACTTGTGGGGGAAACCGGAGCAACTGGAGGAAACCCATGCGAACACAGGGAGAACATGCAAACTCCACACAGAAATGCCAACTGACCCAGCCGAGGCTCGAACCAGTGACCTTCTTGCTGTGAGGCGTCAGCGCTACCCATTGTGCCACCGCGCCACCCTAAGTTCCACCAACTCACCCTAAGTAAAACACCATGCATCCAGTTATTGTCCTCATGCAATTTTGAAATGAATCAGTCCATTGATTATTTAGTTTTCAAAGTTCTTAATCAAAATGTCACAACTCTGTGTTGCTCTGGTTCTCCTCTTTTTCTTTCTAATAAAGAAGAATCTGGCTCTTCTGTCGACTCACATGTTTGTCCTGGTGTGAATCACTCACAGGTGTGGAGCGAGGTTGTGAAGGTCAGCGGGGCGAGTTCACTCTGGTTTGCAGGGACTCTTCTGGAGAGCAGATGGGCCGAGGTGGAGACCCTGTGCTGGTCAGCATAGTCCACAAGGAGAGGAAGGACTGGTGAGGATATGGAAAAATTTACATTACTGCATATTTTTTTTAAAAATGTAATCTTTACTTGCATGAAGCATACCAAAAACCAATGCATTGTAATTCAGAATGTTTTTATTAAATATGCTTTTTTTCTTTTGAGAATATGCTTGATATAAGAAAAAGTGTCCTTATTATGGTTTTTGTGTATTATCTTTAATGTCTAGTGTCCCTGTGCCTGAAACTAGTTCTTTATAAAGGCTCTGATATACTTCAAACAGAATTAAAGAACAAACTGAAATGATATAATTTGACCAAAATCTGATATAAGCAAAGTTTGTTTTGAGTTTTATTTTAGCATTGAGTTTAACTGCTCTCCAAAGAAAAACTTTTTGGGGAAGTTCGTTCTGGCTCCTAAACACATTTGAGCTGTTACGCAATCAGTGTCCGAGTTTTGTAACTCTACCTTCTTTGCCATACAATTTCTTTCTTGTTGATGTTTTTAAAGGTCCCATGAAATTAATTTGTCGTTTGTCACTTCTGTCTAAATGGATCAATGTTTTATTTAACATCACCTCATACTTCAGTTTCTCATCAAAGCTTGACCAACCAAATGCTCTCTAGTATCTGACTTGCTCCGCCCCCTTTAAGACGCTTCACATTTTATGCGTTTGAGCTCAAACACTTTCACTGGCAGAACTGTGATAAAAACGCTATTGGCTGCTTTTTAAAAAGGGGAGGGGCTACTCTACGTCCCACCCTCTCTTCATTTTTTAGTTAAGATTACGTCAAACATCGAATGAAAAATGCACATTCCAAAGCACTTCACGGCACCTTTAAGACTCAAATGGCTTTTCATATTGTATCCTCGTGACTATCTTGTCTGCTGTGCACATTCCACTCTTGAATGTTTTAGCCACACTTGAATGTTGAGTGGCCTCACAAATGATTACTCTAAGTGTCAAGGACAGTCTCTCCATCGGTGTGCTTTTGTTTTGTTTTCAGGAGGTCGTCAAACCATTCTGAAGCATAAAAAATACACTTTCAGATATGTTAATCGCAGTTTTGTTTCCAACAGGTAGACAACATACTAGGCCATCTGACCAATCAGAGCAGAGAAGTCTCTTAGAAAGAGTGGCTTAGAGAGACCCGATCTTTGAATAAACTTTTTCAAGCCCTAACAGAACTAGCAGCTATTATTTAGGCCTATGTATGCATTTTAATTTTACATAAAATGTTCTTCTGCAATAAATGAACAAACTAATAAACTTCATAAGATTTGAGCAGTAGTAACAACAAAGAGAGTGTCTTTTAAATCAACAAATAACCAAGAAAAAACTATGTGATTTGTACTGGATTGCCTTTATCTAATACCCTAATTAAATAAAGAAACCAGAATGCTCCCTTGGCTATATTTCTTAGCTGGAGTTTTGTTTAGGACCATCTTTTGTAATGTTGTTCAAGGAATAAATCAGATTCATACTTTACCACACGAGGTAACTTGGTGGGTTCTGCGAATGAAGCCAATGTCCACTCCAGTGAAGTAAATTAATAAAATATACTTTTATTAATAAAATAAAATCCAGTGAAAAAGAAGAATAAAACAAATACAATAACAAAACAAAATCCTTTACTTTATCCTCCGTTGAGAATAAAGGGCCTACGACATTCAGCATAGAGAAGTCAGAAAGCGCGCTACTGGTGTGTATGCTCCAGCCTTTTATACTCTTCTCATGCATATGCAAAAGCTTCTTTAGAATAGCTATATCAGAAAGCTTTTTGGAAACAGCTACTTCAGGATGGGCTCTCCAGGGTATATCTCTAAACATATAAATCAACTTTTAGGGAGTCTCAATGTTATTCTTGCAAAGCCATGCGTTCCAGCTGGATAATCATCTCATCTCTTGGAGGTGAAGTTCCTGTATTTCTTCCAAACAGTCCGCTTGACCTCCCGGCTCTCTGTCTGGGCGCCTGTCCTTTTTCTTACGTTTCGTCACACCGCTAATATCTGTTTTCTCAAGCATAGGGACATCCGAATACATAAGTGAAGTTTTGTGTCTTTTACAATTAATGTCATTAAACCACCCAGACACTACAAACTCTGCAGTCAAAATACTGCAGATTATCAGCATCTGAGATGAGATCATAATATTATTCAGACAGTGAGTTTCCTCTTGCTTGTCATATTCCAGCAGTATAGAGGCGTCTGTGGTGGACAACAGCGACGGCTCCTACTGTGTGTCCTACAGCCCTGCTGAGGCTGGACTTTACTCAGTGTGGGTCTGTGTTAAAGCACAGCACGTCCAGGTACATATCCAGATAATAAACAATACAGCTGTTTATTAATAATTATTATAAAACAATTATTAATACCTTTAAAAAGCATTGATGCTGGGACTGATAACCTCTGGTTTCTAGGGCTCACCATTTGTGCTGAATGTGAAGAGGAAGTTGAGATGTCACCGTGGTATCTTCCACTGCTGCTCCTTCTGCTCCAGCGGAGGCAGTAAAGAGGCTCGCTGCGGCTGCACAGGGACCATGCCAGGTACTCTTTACATATAGCTACAAAAAAAATCAAGAGACCACTCGAATATTCTCAGCTTCTCTGGATTTATTAGTGTGTTTAAGAAATAATCATATTTTTATGTTTTCCTGCAGATGGCATTTCTTTCAAATTTTAAGTAACAAAAAATAAATAATTTAGTAGTGTGTATATATATCTATATATTCATTCATTCATTTTCATTTCGGCTTAGTCCCTTTATTAATCTGGGGTCGCCACAGCGGAATGAACCGCCAATATCTATATATATAATATATATACATAAAATAAAATAATGTGCAGAGTTTTTATGATTTCAGAGGAGTTTTGAATTTCCATATTTAGTAGAATAATACTGATTTTTCGATCACAACAAATAAAAACATTTGTTAATCTTACCATGCTCTAAATGAAAATAATTTTCTTTTGAAGTTTGAAAGAAATGTTATCTGAACTACATAGAATGAAACGAATATAAATATCGTACTCAAAATAATACCTGTTAAATCCAGAGAAACTGACAATTTACAAGTGTGTCTCTTAATGGATGTGGATCAACAAACATTTTGGCCCCCCAACCCCCCACCCCCATCCGATTTCTGACTACCAAAATAATTGAATGTAAATTGGAAACGTTTATTTAAATATTTCATTTTTTAATTTGTTTCATTTGACACACCTGATCCGTCTGCCTCTAAGCTGAAAATTGTAGCTTTCTTGGCTGTAGCATTGCAACAGAAACCATTATTGTTGCTTATTGCTTTTAATTTTGCAGTAATGATTATTGTGCTAATATTAATTATAGAATCAATCATAAATATTCTGGGGAAATGACACATCATATTCTGGCATCATAAAAACTCAGAGGCTTCAAAAAGTCTCATACTTGGATCTTATATGCACTTTATTTTTCATTACTGAATTTGCAAGGGTTTCATGAGTTTACTAGCAAGCCTAAAGGAATCTGATTGGTAATTAAATTCACCATGTCAACACAGATGTATGTCATCCCGCTGTAATACTTAGTGCTATTTGTGTGTTTAGGAGGGTTTCAAGGTTGTGGACATGGTCATAAAGGACACCCCGGTAAGCCGCACTGGTCGTGTTGTGGGAGTGTAATGGAGTCCTCAGAGTGTGTTCTCCATAACCTGGGCTCTGTGTCTCCACGTGGACACCTCCGCACTGTGGAGCTCTGACACAATAAACAAATATACTCACCGTCATATGAAACTTTAACTATGAACTCATCCTGCACAACCTTGAGCCTCACAAATGGGCAACAAATAATTCATATATCATGCCAGTTTTGTGGCATTCATAATATCTTTATTCATAGTGTTATTTCAGACAGTTGAACTCAAGATTTTGAGTGATTAATGCTTTTTTTAGGCTGTCTGTAGTTTAAGATTAAGCATTTCAGTCATGTCAGTATTTACTGTTTCCCTTAAAGAGATAGTTCACCCAAAAGTGAAACTTTTTCTCATCATTTACACACACTTCACTTTTTTCCCAAACAAAAGAAGATATTTTGTGGAATGTTGAGCCATTGACTTCCATAGTATTTGTTTGTTTTCATACTATGGATGTCTATGGCTACATGTTTCCAACATTCTTCAAAATATCTTCTATGTTTAACATAAAAAAGAAACTCATAAAGGTTTGGAAGCACTTGAAGGTGAGTAATTAGTACATTTTCATTTTTGAGTCAATGAAAACCTCTTTAAAAATCATGCCAGACTGATCAACAATTGACAAAGCATATGAAAATGCATTGTTTACTGTACACAATGCCAACCCTAATTACATTTGACATTTAAGTATGTTTTTTCATGTCACATTCAGAACTTAAGTATTTTTTAATGTTCAGGATTTTCAATGTACTCCATTATAAGTTTTTTGTATTATTTTATTGTCTATGTCATATTCGGTACTTCATAAGTTGTTTATATTGTGTTACTGTCTGTGCCATTGATTTATGTTCTATATTTGATCATAATCACATCGTTTCCTTTTAAAAGCTTCCTTTAAAAATTCGTTTTATGTATAAAGTGATACTAAATAATGTATTATTTTGATATATTCCAAAGACTGCTTATATGCTATTGTACAAAATAAGTAAGTTAAATGTCATCTGTCTTTGTATTTGCTGTATTTTTACCTCAGATTAAACAACTCTTACCTCTTAAATATTTTAATTTATGCGGTTATTGTTTGGTTCTCCTTAGAAAACTACCATTTTACACATGTATTTCTTTAGCCTTGTCACTTTCTGGCCGTGATTGTAGATCGTCGTTTGTGGCGCTAGATGGCAGCAGTGTTTTGTAAGAATTCTTTCTACACGTTTTGTGTGTACGTGGGTTGTCTACGTGTTTCTCTCTTTTCATGGAGACCTGAAGGGATGATTCAGAAGCAACACTGTATAATTTATTTATATAATGTATTATAATCTGAAGTAAATATATGGCCTCATGTCATTCTTGTCAAGAGAACCTACTGAACGTGTGGATATTTAATAAGACAATATTTCGTTATAATGAGCACGCGTTATATTGTTATCGTGGCCTTTTTTAAATATCGTGAATAATAATGAATTATTTAGAGTACAATGTAAGAATAGGCTTATTCAGGTTGCTGTATTCACAGTTGTGTTCACAAAGGCTTTGAAAGTATTTATTTTCAAACATTTAATTCTACTAAACTGGGTTATGGAAACTGGGAACTGGGTTATGGGTTACTTGCATAAAGCATTTAATACTGTAATACATTTAATACGCTGTTAATGTTATTCTATTATTATTTTTAAATCTAACATCAACATAACATCAAATGTAGCTTTTTTGTATCACAGTTAGTTAATACATTGTCTTATGCTTAATGAAAACTAGTAAAGTGTCACCTATTGTACTTCATAATTCTTTTGCAATTTAAATGTGTTAACTCTAATCATACATATACAATAAAGCAATACACATGTAAAAGTAGCCCTTTTTGCAGCTCACATCAATAATAATAATAATACTGTATAATAATAGGCCTACTGTATATTGTGATAAAAGCTTCAGCGATTTATAATGAATGAAGTTCTGATACCAATATATGCATAATTATGCATTTGACCTTTCATATTTAATAAATTATTTGTAAAAAAGAAAAAGAACATGCAGAAAAAATATGCTTTATATGTTACACAATATTAATTTCCACTTGCAAAAAGGATGCTGTGATTGATCCAAGATAAGAAATCAGACAATGACCTCTAATATTTTTCCAGTACGCCGTGCACATACAGAGCAGTGGATTAAAGTAGCAGTCAGTCTGATTGAGAAGGACACCGTACACGCTTTGAACCCTCAGTTCCTCTTTGAAATCTCTGTTCACACAGCCTTCAAGGACACCAGCACTTCTGTAAGCCTGCAAACCATTTCATCATGACAGACTGTCATTTTTTGATTTATTTGTCTTTTTTTGTATTTAAATAAAAAGAAATATTCAATATCACTTTATTATGGTTATATGTTAATTATGTTTATATTGTTTAAAATAAAAAAATGCATGTTTACTTGTCTATATATATGCTGTATAGCTTTTATTTTAAATACGTTTTTATTTTATATTTTCTTAAGTTAAAGTTTGACAAATATTTTCATTTATTTTATTTTCGGCTTAGTCCCTTTATTAATCTGGGGTCGGCACAGCGAAATTAACTTATCCAACATGTTTTATGCAGCGGATGCCCTTCCAGCCGCAACCCATCACTGGGAAACATCCATACACAATCATACACTATGGACAATTTAGCTTACCCAATTCACCTATAGCACATGTCTTTGGACTTGCGGGGAAAACCGGAGCACCCGGAGGAAACCCACGGGGAGAACATGCAAACTCCACACAGAAATGCCAACTCAAACCAGCGACCTTCTTGCTGTGAAGCATTTGCGCTACTCACTGTGCCACCGCGTCACCCTTATTTTATAGTTTAATTCATTTATTATAGTTTTAAGCTAAATAAATCAAAAAATGTTGCATTGACATATGTGGATGAGCTGGATTTATTAAGGATTTTTATTTTGTAAAATTATAATATTTATTTTATTCTATGAAAGTCTGATAACATTTTTTACAAATTCCTATTAAAAATATTATTTGGGGCATTTTTTTATGAAATGTCAAAAAACTGAGAAATTTCAATTGGCCTTTCAGTTTAGTCAATGGCAGTATCTATGATTTTATTTCAGCTAACTAACAAAATGTATTTATATTACGACTTAAGTTTTAGTTCACTAAAATAACCCTGATGTAGTCATCTTCATTTTGCGTAACCCATACCCTTTACCTAGGCTATTTATAAAAAAGGCAACCATATTTAATGCACACACATGCTCGTGTTATATATAGTATATATAAATATAGTATATATAAAGATAGATGATTTTTTTATCCATAGGGAAGAGTGGGGTAAGTTGAGCCACTTTTTACTTATGTGGTGCTCAAGACAAGGGAAAATGAGGCAGAAGTACAATTAAAGCATTTAACTTAATTTCAGGATGTTTCCTTTCAATTGAAATGCTGATTATGCATATTGGACAAACTGTTTTAAAGATATGACTTATTAAAGAACAAAAAAAAGTGGTCATGTGGTTCAATTTACCCCTAACCAGGTAACCGAGCCAGTGAATAAACTGACCAGCCTTGGGGTAAGCTGACTATCTCACTCAACATTAATCAAACCCATGCAAAATGTTTAATATAATATACTTCTTAAACCTACTTAAAATATATTATTGAATTATCATTTTTTCTTTATAATAATAAACATTTTATTCGTCACATTAACAACAACCACCCTGCTAACAATGACTGACCTGCTAATTGAATAGTAAACAATTGGATGACATGTCAAACGCAAAACTATTTCAGACCTTTCAGCACATCAGGAAATTCAGTTGTCAACACGCATCTCAAAAACCAAGCATGGTCAACATATTGGGTTTCTTGTCCGAAAGTATGGATGCTGAAATACTGTACGACCAAGCAATTGAGCCATGTTAAAATAGCAATAAGACCGCTACGAAGTAACTCTGTTTGAAGTGTTTTTTGTATTCCTGATTGTTCTTTATGTTTCCAGATTGATCGAACTATGCCAGTGGTGGTAACTGGTGGTGGTGATATTTATTTTATTATTATTATATTATTCACATTTAATGTCTGATTTGTACTATGCTGTTCACTTTCAAAGGTTGTATGCTTTCTTTTCCTTGAAACAATATGAAAATATGTTGGTTATATTTATAATTTTATTTTCCATTTTTTTAGTTTTTCAATTATTGTATTTCATATTGAATATATATTTAGCAATATTTAGCTTGCCATTTTTTTCTTTAATATTGCACTGCCCTATTGCTAACAAGCAAGGTGTCAACTTCAGTTTTTGAGGTTGAGTTAGGTTCTTCAGTTCATCACTCATTGGATAAAACACCAGAATGTTGTTTCTGAATGATGAAACACCCCAAAAACACTGGCTCACTTTACCCCATAGCATTTAAAAAAATATATAGCTTGCTTATTAACTATATTAACAATCAAATATATTGCTAAACGGGCTGCACGGTGGCGCAGTGGGTAGCACGCTCGCCTCACAGCAAGAAGGTTGCTGGTTCGAGCCACGGCTGGGTCAGTTGGCATTTCTGTGTGGAGTTTGCATGTTTTCCCCATGTTCAAGTGGGTTTCCTCCGGGTGCTCCAGTTTCCCCCACAAGTCCAAAGACATGTGGTACAGGTGAATTGGGTAAGCTAAATTGTCAGTAGTGTATGTGTGTGAATGAGTGTGTGTGGATGTTTCCCAGTGATGGGTTGCAGCTGGAAGGGCATCCGCTGCATAAAACATATGCTGAATAAGTTGGCGGTTTATTCCGCTGTGGCGACCCCAGATTAATAAAGGGACTAAGCCAAAAAGAAAATGATTTAATGAATGAATATATTGCTAAACAATTTTTCATGGTTTAAACATTTGTACATCACCAACATGCACCATGAATATTTTTAGATCGTGATATATGTGTTTAGCTATTACTTCTGACATGCAAATTGTTTTATAGTAAACTGATGCTAATGGGCGAGGCGGTGGCGCAGTGGGTACCACAATCGCCTCACAGCAAGAAGGTCGCTGGTTTGAGCCCTGGCTGGGTCAGTTGGCATTTCTGTGTGGAGTTTGCATGTTCTCCTCGTGTTCGCGTGGGTTTCCTCCGGGTGCTCCGGTTTCCCCCACAAGTCCAAACACATGCACTATAGGTGAATTGGGTAAGCTAAATAGTCCGTAGCGTATGAGTGTGTATGGATGTTTCCCAGTGATGCAGCTGGAAGGGCATCCGCTGTGTAAAACATGCTGGATAAGTTGCTGGAGAAATGCTTCTCCTTTACATGGTCCAGCAAAATTAAAATGTATGGTCACATGACAATAATTTTAAATGGTTTCCTAGATACAGGGGGTGGGTCAACTTACCCACTGGCTCATCTTACCCCACTCTCGCCCTATAGCCTATGTAAACATGTCCTACTTGGCAAAATCACGCTCACCCACGCACAGTCTAAACGACCAATAAAATCTATTTAGACTGATACGGAAGTGTTATATCTAATTTGCATTTCAGAGAAGATCAAAATGAATCTCATTTGAGAGCCACATAATGCATTCTGAGCTAAAATAGCCATGCATTAATCTACATTCGCAGGGTTTGACAGATCGTATCGCAGACTCAAGCCTCTTCGTGGGGGAGAGTCTGTTACACTGATGCCATGACCTCGATACAATCTAAATGACTGTTAGGACGAGGACGAGCGTTTGTGGGGGGAAGAAAGTTGAAGACGAGGTCCAGCAAAACGGATAGCTTCATTTATGTAAAATAAAGTGGCTGGCGCAGGCCTACATAGCAGTATTTAGCCTACATATGGGTCATTTAATGAACTCTGTGCCTTTTCAACTATGAAAAAAAAATGTAAACAGGCTTAATATCTTTCATTCATTCATTTTCATTTCGGCTTAGTCCCTTTATTAATCTGGGGTCGCCACAGCAGAATGAACCGCCAACTTATCCAGCATATGCAAACTCCACACAGAAATGTCAACTGACCCAGCCGAGGCTCGAACCAGTGACCTTTTTGCTGTGAGGCGAACGTGCTACCCACTGCGCCACTGTGAGGCCTCGCTTAATATCTAAAAAATGAAGACTTAAAATAGCAATAATAAAGCGTATTGTCCGTACTATTATTATTATTAATAACATGACCAACCAGAGTTCAAAATGATCTCCATACCTTACCCTGATTCACAATGGTAAACCTGTAAAAAAAAAAAAAAAAAGAGTCACAAAAAATATGAGATTGATGTCCGTCGTCTTTGCGTCATTACATTAAGTCTGTATACATACAGAAGGAATGTTAGTTAGTAGTCTATTTCATATGTGAAGATGCTGCAGGTATGGGATTATTTAATTTGATGTATTTGATGTTTTTTAGCAATTCTATTCTAACTGTTTTTAGAGATGAAAGGCACCAATTCTGTGGCATTATACATATAGACATTTTACCCATATAATTATATTGCTGTTTCCATCCATTTATTTTTCTTTTTTGAATACTGCATAAAAATGCTTAATGTGCATAAAAAAGTATGCGTACAACTGAGTATAAATGTTTAATTCAATAAGAAAAAGTGTAGGTAAACTGCAATGGTAACACGTTTACAGAATAAATTCTAGTATATGCATCAAAAAGTCTTATTTGTAAGTAATGAAATCAAAGTTGACTCTTCTTATTTTTATGTGTGTACAGTAGTGTTTGTTAAAAGCAATGTATCTGTGCACTTCATTATTTTGTAAACATTCATTTGCCCTCATAATCTTTAATCAAACATCATAACTTTCTCTTTTATCATTACCTTCTATTTTATCATAGCCATAACTTTTATTCACTTCTGGTCACATGGAATGCCTTTCAGGAGGGGTTATCTGTGTATGTGTTGTTTCCGCTTTGCCTTAATCCATTCGTAAATCTTCTTTCATATTGTTAGCAACACCCATCTTAAAACAATTCAGTCGGTTCCCAAATGATGAAATCATGCACCACCCTAATTTTCTTTTCTCATTTCTGAACCGTTTCAAGTGGATGTAGGTCTTAGAGGAAAAAAGAACAATCCTAACTTCTGTTTCATAGTGACTTTAACAGATCATACGGTAACCAAAATGGGTTTAATGGCTGTCCCATTAATTGACAAACCAGTAGACCGACCACATAGTACAATATATGAAATGTTGTTTGTAAAATACTTTAGCCAAAGTTTGTCATCAAAGTGGTTATTACCTCCTAGAACTGTCTTGAGTGGCTACACTCCCAAAGAGTGGTCTCGTGCCTCCACAAGACACTGCACGTTCATTCGTCTTTTGCAGTTTTATTAAATTGACACTTATAACTGTTTAGTTGTCAAAGGTCACATATCCAATATCCACATTCCAATGCATGTATGCTTTGTTAGCATATGGCAACTTTTGTTCAGATACAACACTGCGAAAATCTGGAATCTGAATAAAATTGAGAAAATCCCTTTTAAAGTTGTCAAACTTAAGTCCTTAGCAATGCACATTACTAATCAAACATTAAGTTTTTATATATTTACAGTGTGTTAAGTCAAAATATCTTCATGAAACATGAGTCTTCCCAACCGCCAACCTGATTTCACCAAGTAGGACATGTTCCTGGACTAACATCTATGTTGATCCTGGATCAACATTCAAATCAGCCAATCAGAATTAAGGGATACGTTTACTGTTTGTGTTAAGTTTAGGCTTACTGTTAGGCTTAATGCACTTCTACATGATTGCTATGCAACTATTATTCCCCTCTGATTTTGGAAATAATTTACAGCTATGGTTGGGTTTAGGGGTAGGGATTACATTTTCTAACAAAAATGTTGTTCCAGCATCAACATTGACGCTAATCATCATACTTAGCAAAATCATGGACTGCCTTCCCAATAGTATCTGGTTGCATACTTGCCAAATGCAAGCCGACATTGCATGTCACAGAGATGCAATGGCAGACACAATGCACTCAATGGAGTTAATGAGATCACTGTGAGGCGTAGGGTTAGGGGTGGGTTTAGGTGTGGGCATTAAAAGCATTGCATGCTGCTCAGCTTGCAACTGCACCCGGTCCTCTCCAATCTTTACTTCATTTCTAATTAGTTTTGGCATAAAAGATAAATCTATCATTTGGACCCATGTAATACATTTTTGGCCACATAAGACTTTAAGGACACATAAGACTAAGGTTTTGTAGTCCAGGGTTACGTTTAGCTGCTTGACATAAGCACGCACTTACTTGTTTGTCATCCAGAAGATGTCACTAATGATGTGCCTCGTTAACTCTTTGCCAGTTTTCCAGAGAGATCCGGAATTCCTCGGTGTGCACTTCTTCTTTGAATGGCTTTACGTAATCCTCATGGGCTCGAGAACGGCTCGCTATGGTATCTGTGGATATTGGATGCACTCAGTCGTTCAGCTGCCTCCTGTTCTCATTGTATTTTGTCATCTCTCCATCTAAAACGCATTGTCTTGTTTGGCAGTGTTTACCCCGACGAGCTCTTCTCTTTATCTACACTTCATTTATCATTCACAGGCGAGGTCTTTATGCATATTATCTTTCTGTTTGTTATTTTTCCTCCTTTGTAAATTGCCCTGTCTGATGTGCACAGTCTGCCTGCGCTTTTGGCGTATCCATTAGTATGTGACTAAAGTCTGCTTTGGATCTCTAATCTCCCATCAATCCCTCGCAAGGTGAAGACTCTTCCTCACCTGTCAGCAACATGTCATGTCACAGAGCCGAGACCAGATTGTTGTGACAAAGCTTGACAAACCTGAGCTAAAAGCTTCTTTATCACGCGTACAAAAGCACTGGAGGAGAGAATTTGGCGTGTGTGCCAAATAGTTTTGAATCCGGGACTGTGTTGTGACTGAATTATTCAGTTGGATTAGTTAACATTAGCCGTTTGTCAATAATTCATTCACCAGGAGAAATGTGGTTTCCAGGACAACTTGCATAACATAGTGTTTAGTCCCCTTTGGGCACCTCAGATATTTTTAGAAACAGAGACATATATGTGCACTTGTACAATTAAAGAAGAGATGGGAGTTTTAAAAACACCTTATGAAGGGGACAGACAGCATACTTAATCTACATTATTGGTGAGCATATAAATCATGATTAAGACTGCTTTAAACATGAATTGTTTCCTGTTTTCAGGTATTTCATTTTGCTAAGTGTATCAAAACTAAACTGGAGTCATGTCCAAATGTTGGCAAAACATAATATAGAATGGAGCAAGCAGGGCCGTTTCTAGACTTTTTGTCAACCAAGGCGAGATTACTATCGTTACTTTCTCTGCTCTTCTCTCCTTCTCGGATTCTAGAGTGTTTTAACGTCCTTGTTAGAGTACCCATCTGCCGTATCCAAATTGTGTGTGTAGCCTAGCTCTCAAATCATAAGGGTTGCTTAAAAGTACAATTTCAGTGAATTATTTGTGTCCTTTTCAAAAATTGCTCTTTGAGAAATTTTATGTAAAGGAACCATAGTTTTGGAAATAGGCTCTTTTTAGAATTCCCCTAGAGTTTTACCATGTTTTTTATTCAATCAGTCAATCTCCAGGTCTGGCAGAATTTTTTATGTCAGTTTTAGTACACAAAGTAACTAAGCTAAATAAGAAAATTATCAGAAGTCTTCTCTGACATTTTTAAGCGAGATTCTAATAATCTAATATGATCTATGCTAAGCTAAGCTACAAGTGCTCCTGTAAAACCTGGAGATTGGCTGGCTAGATTATATATATATATATATATATATATTTTTTTTTTATATATATATATATTTATATTTATATATTTTTTTTTTACAAGTACTCCAGGTGACTTGTAAAATGAGCCTATTTTCAAAAATGGTAAAGTGTCTCTTTAATATCCCCCTCTGCCTCTGTCACTAGGGAGATTAATAATAATAGTCTTATGGCGCAGCAGGGCAGGGTCATTGGCGCCACTGCATCTGGTGGCGCCCTAGGTGACTGCCTAGTTCGCCTATGCCTAGAAACTGTACCGTGAGCAAGTCAGATATAAAAATGAATAATTATACTGCAGACACAGTTTAGTGAGCCATTTGTGTGTTAATACATTAATAAAGATCTTTGCTTTCAAAAATATTGAATTACCTTTGGCGACATTGACCCTACATTGCAACCAGTTTCATTATTTCATAAATAATTTTTCATTATGTCTGTAAACTTTTGGCTGTGGGTTTAAATCCAATACAACATTTTTCTCTTCTCTTTACCTTGTATATATTTACTGACAATATGTACCGTCATACAAGCGTCATATCACCCTCTTCATACCCTTATACGCTTATGACCAGTTAAAGATTAAGAAAATATAATTGATCTCCAAAAAAGGCCACACAAGGTCTAGGTTGATTAGATGGCAACTAAACAATTGGTTTCAACACATTCAAAAAGCTAAAGTTAACATATATTTACATGAAACTTTTACTTGGGTTGTTGTGTTATTTTTTTCAGCCTCAGCGATATGTATAGCTCTACAAATTGTCATGTGTCAGGTGTTTTAGTCAACCTTTTTTGATATTATAGTCATGAGTCATGACTCATAAGTCTACATTTAATTTATATTATTAAAAAATATTATGAATAAGAAATATATAATTTCTTTTAAAAAATATATGACGCGGTGGCGCAGTGGGTAGCACAATAGCCTCACAGCAAGAAGGTCGCTGGTTCGAGCCTCGGCTGGGTCAGTTGGCATTTCTGTGTGGAGTTTGCATGTTCTCCCCGTGTTCGTGTGGGTTTCCTCTGGGTGTTCTGGTTCCCCCCACAAGTTCAAAGACGTGGTATAGGTGAATTGGGTAAGCTAAATTGTCCATAGTGTATGTGTGTGAATGAGTGTGTATGGATGTTTCCCAGTGATGGGTTGCAGCTTAGTGATGATGCGAATGCAACCAGGAAAATGGTCCAGGGGGAAATTAGTTCTTGTGAAACCGTGCATGATGGCTAGTTCCTTTGACTGATTTATTGGTACTACATGGTGCAAAAGCCTCTTTTGACAAGGGTCAAACATTATTATGAAAGCTGACTGGCTCAGACTATCTCTGAACTATTGTTCATTATTGAATTTACCAGTGGTGGTCAGAGGAGGGACAAACCACAAACCCAACAACAGTCTACAGTCACAACAGTTTAATGATGGCTGCGGGAGGAATATGTCACAACACACAATGCTTTGGATTCTCTTGGGATTAAATAGCCACAGAGTGACCAATCAGAGTGACTACAATGGCCCCTGTCCACCATTGAAAGAGTCTATACAGTGGGCAAATGAACGTTAAAACCTTACCTTGGTGCAGTGGAAAAAACTTGCCTAGTCCAATTAATCCAGTAGTATTATATCAATTAAGACAGCCATATATGTGTGCCATTTGTCTGGGTAAGGGAATACTATGGGATGACAACAAACCAGAGGAGAGAATGTGATGGTCTGGGATCTGCTGGAAAACCTGTGAGATTATACTGGAACAATTCTGATACTAACATGTTTGTGCCAGATGCGTTGAAAGTTTGGCAGACATAGAGAACCAACAGCATTTTAGGTGCTCGTAAGGTTTTGACTCATTGGTGTGTAATGAATTATTTTAGGGGACAAACAATTTATATTCATGTCAGAAAACAAAGCGGACATTATTAATTATCCTCTTAAAATACCACAATATCAACTGTTCAACCAATTATAAACTTATTCAGTACAAGCCTCCAAGTATTGGAAAAAGAAAAAAAAGCCATACATATGTAAACAGGGAAGGACACAAGAGATTATTTATTTCAATGGATGTCACTATGCTGAATGTACTAGCTTTATTGAAAAAGGCATATTAACTGATCTATGTTTGCAATTAATAATTTCTTTTAGATTTATCTATATTTATTTGTATTTTTGATTTGTTTTGCTTCCCATTCTGCATCTGCAATGTGATTTGCCTGTACAGCTTTGACAGACAGTCACTGATATCAAGCCTACAATGCAAATGGTAATCAAGGCACACATGATCCAAGTTGGCCACACTTACACTTTCTCCATTGGTAGAAAAACAGGCAGACCTGCGACTCGCAATAAAAACACCATCTCTTCCACTAGAGTTAATTTTCATGTCTCCGCAGAAGATGACATCAACTGTAGAATCATACAGGTAAAAGTTCCTTTTAACTATTTAAGGGATGGTTCGCCCAAAAAATGTAAATTAGGCAGAGTTTCAAGTTTCGAACAACCTTCAATATATATTACTTTGAAAACTCAGTCTGTCAATTGTAAGTAAATGATGACAGAATTTTCATTTTTCTGTGAACTATCACTTTAAATGGATGTTTTGTTAGTTATTGTTACATATTTGGGTCTTAAAGGTGCAATAGGTGATTATCTTAAGAAACTATTTTTGTAATGCTGGCTGAAAGTCTCTTCACATCCTGATAGCGATCATTTAATTAGGTGGTCCATAATTATACAGTATGCATTTTAATATTCTGTGGAGAGTGTAGGACCAAGAAAAGTTTGTCCAATCAAAACGTTTAGTCTGAACATTACGTTAGGCCATCCTACCTGCCTGTCAAAATATGTAATAACATATCTCTGCACACCCTGTTTGTGCAGAAAGCATAATGTCATCATCGAGTTAATAGACGTGGTTCAGACAATGAATGGCAAGCAAGCATCAGCAAGCTTCTTTTTTAAGTTTGGTATTGTAATTACAAATATCTCTTCTATTAATATTTCTCTCTGGTAAATGTTACATGATGTAATGATGTTGTCTAGTGAGCATTCATGCGTTTAAGAGGTGTGGCTTTGGATGGCAATTTGCAGGATTGCATGTATGCTTTCAGTGCTATCAGGCTAACGTTAGCATTTTCCAAGTTCTCCTATAGCACCTTTAAGTAGCCCAGACATGCAACTCTAACACGGATAGATATGCAACTAGATAGATATGCAACTTCTGCGCTAGCATAAAACTCTCTTGACATTTGGATAATTATCACAAAAGAATACAGTAAAGTGTGTTTTATTACATTTCGGAACTTGTAAGGGTTTCATTTTGGAAACATTTTGTCCTTGTAAGTCCATGTAGTTAACATTAACCTCTTGTTTAATGAACTGCTATACAAACATTGAGATGGAATTGCAGTTGTTCTTGTGTTATGAATATTTTCAAGACACTAGTGATGCTGTTTAATTGTTTCATTCTAATTGGAGGCAAACACTGCAGTGTTTAACCTTAACCATTTTAATCTGTTTGGTTTTATATGATTCAGGTGATTAATTATATTGTCTAATAAAAGTTTTTAACTATCGTTCAATTAGTTTAACCCAGATTTCTCCACAGATACATCTGTCACTGTAACCCACTCTTTTGTGAGGCATTATGGGAGAGAGCTGTATCGCCTCATTAACTGAAATGTCAGATACAGTCACCCTTATCTACATTTATTGGTGACAGGATATGCAATTGACAGCCGCTTTGGTCCTGCGGAACCAATCAACTCGCCCTTGCCTGGACTTCTCAAGGTTAAAGCTGCATCCCATTCATTTGTTTAAACTGTCATCGTTCACCATTCTTCAGTTCAAAGGCCCAGAACACATCCTGACTCATTATGCAGTCCCACTGGAGGATGGTCTCACCTCTACTGCTCTTAAAGAAACAGATAAACCTTTCAATCACAGCCCTTTCCCTCTATCTTTGTCCTCTTTTTTTATCTTCAGAGAGATTTACGGTGAATTATTTTCTCCTAAACCAGTCTTTTTTGTTGTTGTTGTCTATGGTCTGAGGTTTAAGGGCGACTCTTCTTTTTGCCAGTGATCCGTGTCGTATTCTCAGAGCAAACTGAGAAACTCAGCAGAGCGAAACTCTTTTTTTCTGACACTGACTTCTGTCAGGGTGTCAAATGTGTGCCTCTTAAATTGACTGACAGCAGATCCAGTCTCTTGGCCTCTGCGTTCGTCAGCATGACTCACACATGATTTTTTGTCTTCACCGGCATTGACACTCGCTGTGAGTTAGTCTGGTAAATCAGCCTTAAATCAAGAGAAAGGAACTGTACACTTATGGCAGCTCAAGGACTGAGTCACAGGCTGATCTAAATGGCCTCATTTTTCGTCTGCTCAGCAGAATGTGAACGTGATGGATCCGTGATGCATAAGGGTGCGAACAGTTCTACACCCAACCTCAAGATTGTGTCTGCTATAAGGTTAAACATATTTGATTGTATGTAAATCATTTCTAAGATTACGACCTCTAAAGTTCAATATATTTGATCATATGCAAATCATTCCTTTAAAGGTTAACATATATTTGATTATGTAAGCCATTCTCAAGATTGTCTCATCTAAAGTTTAACATGTATTTTATATTATGTAAATCATAACTTTGGCAGTCAAACTTTTCACATAAATTTGATTTTATGAAAATCATTCAAAAATAACCATCTTTCAGTGAACTGTAATGAATGTAGTAATGATATGAAATCATTTCTTCTTATTATTAATTAATACTTTTAACTTATATATGTTGTAACACAGGGCGTCACAGTGGCTCAGTGGGTAGCACGGTCGCCTCACAACAAGAAGGTCGCTGGTTCAAGCCTCGGCTGGGTCAGTTGGTATTTCTGTGTGGAGTTTGCATGTTCTCCTCGTGTTCGCGTGGGTTTCCTCTGGGTGCTCCGGTTTCCCCCACAAGTCCAAAGACATGCGGTACAGGTGAATTGGGTAAGCTAAATTGTCCGTAGTGTATGAGTGTGAATCAGTGATGGGTTGCAGCTGGAAGGGCATCTGCTGCGTAAAACATGTGCTGGATAAGTTGGCGGTTCATTCCGCTGTGGCGACCCCAGATTAATAAAGGGACTAAGCCGAAAATAAAATGAATGAATGCATGTTGTAACACAACAAACATGATCATTTTGACATTAAGTAATCTAAAATAATTTGGCCATTATTGCTGAAGAAATTAAATTACAAAACAAATTATCTTATTATAAAAAAATAGAAAACTTATTATCAGTATTCATTCACTGAAGTTTATGTATTACATTACATATAAATAATTTGATTAATTATTCATGTTATAAATAAAAATGATTAATTATGCAAAACAGTAAGCTTTATTATGGTAAACAGTTAAAAATTAATCAAAATAATTTAAATTACGTTTTATTTATTTACTTTTCAAATTACTTAGTGAATTAAAAAGCCTGCAACTAATAATCATCTTGACATTTAAGAGTTTAAGAAAATGAAAACACAAAGACAAAAGGATAAACTTTTAATTTAATAATAATAACTTGATACACTTTATTGTCCCCAAAGATTAAATTTGTCTTAGCCACATTTGCATACACTGAACAAAACAGACAACACAAATCAACACAAACATTCAATAATAAATTACATATTTAACAGGCTAAGTGATTTAGGTAAAAAAAAACAGACAATGAAAAAAGTAGGCTACACAAAATGACAACACATTATGTTACGTCCATACAAGGAACAGTGAAAAAACGACTACTCTATTGATTTTGCGTTTCTAGCGATGCTCGTCATTGCGCGACGCTCCCCGGCTTCAGCACCGCGCGGCCGCTGACTGGATGTTGGAGGAGCGGGAGGAGGAGGAGTAGCTGTTGCAGTAACAACATCCTGGATATTGGAGCCTGGCGGCGCACACACTCAGCTACAGAAATAAAGGAGGAACGAAGACATAACGGAGGCGGTGGTACTCATCGCGAATGCTTTAGTGTACTGAAGCAGGGACATGAACGTGAACTTGGCAACTTTCGGCCGTTAATGGTGGATTTACAGTGTATGGCGCCGATTTATCCCGCGGCACCGACAAGGTGATGCAGCAGCGGCAGGACGGGATCAGTCCGCTACACGGCTGCCTGCTGAATGCCTTTACTGGAGGAAAAAGGCGCAGCACACGTCCAGCGCAGGCCGGCTTGAGCTTTTATTAAAATAGGGCATTATGTAGAGGGGATCACTCAATGTTTACGATACACCCGTGGTTTACTTTCATTATTGTATCGGTCTTGATATCGCGCTCCGCTTCAGAGACGCTGCCACGGCATCAAGCGGACCAGGCCTGTGCTGAACCTCCGTCCGCGACACTGATATTTGCTGCTATACGCGCGTGATGTGACGGCAACTTTCATCGTTAACGCCATAAACGGAAGCTCGTGGTGATTTAGTCTTGATGTCAGTATCCGGTCGGCCAGATTTTGTTATGTTTACTTAGGTTGCGAAACATTTTTTGTAATTTCAGATTGCCCGTCCCTTATCGATAGCATATCGTTGTTTTTGCTAGTTTAAGATAAATATTTCGGTTAACGGGCGGTGAGGGCGGACTGGCCGTTTATCGAGAAGATAACGACTCTACCCAGCCCGCCTTGACATCGAGAAGCGTTTGGATCAAAGCGAGGATCATGGATCAGAATGATAAAAAGACGCTCACGGTATGTGCTCACATTTGTTTCTTCTATATAATCGTGGAAAATATTGCGTGATGTTCAACATAACGCCGGTGTTTGAGCGTGAAACGCCTAGTGAGACGCTGTAATCAAGCGCAAACACTTGTACAGGTGTCACATTGTCATGCTCATAGCTGAAAGTGTAGCTGATAGACAGTCTGTGTCGAATTATGTATTTCTGCTTCATGCTCGTTTATATTCTCGATGTTTTCATATTCAAAACAGATTATTAGTATGAGTACACATATGGTGGTTTGACTTTAGTGTACCTGTGTTTAACCAAAGCTTGTCCAAACAAGATCATTGTCAAATTTGGACGTCTTTAAACGGTCTATACGCCTGAACCAAAAACCCTTTTATTTCATGAGTGTTTATGGAAAATCTTGATGAGTGGGGTAAACAGGGATAGTTCTCCCAAAAAGTATTTTTTTTAGGCTACTCACCTTTATGCCACCCCAAGATGTAGGTGGCTTTTTGTCTTCAACAGAACATTAGCATTTTTTTCAGCATAAATAATATATCTTGCTTATTAATAAAATGCTAGCCACTGTGAAGTGAGCCACTGTTATTAATTTTATTGCCCATAGCCATTGACTTTACATTTCATCAAAGACCACAATTTCAGCAAAAAGTCTTTTTTTTAATGATCTATATAATATAATACATGATATAATACATTAGCAGTCTCTTATAGAATAGGATTTCTCCATTAATGCCTGCAGTTATCACACAAGTAAGTTTACTGCACATCATCACAACATTACTCATATTCAGTTAAACAGCACAATTGGAAGTGTTATTTAATTTAACAACTGGTTAAACTATTTATTATTTTAATTCCTCTAACAAAAATAGGCATATACGTAGTTTTGGTCACCAGGCTGAAAGCTACATATGTGTTCCTCTTAGTAAGTGAGTCAAGAAGTGTGTGTAGATTAATTTGTCATGAAACAGAGAAAAGTACCTCGATGACCAAAGTGTGAATGACGCTGAAGTGATGCATCAGATCTTCTAACAGCTGTGAAGACATTTTTAAATCAGATGTTACATCTACATGACAGTGTGTGGTTTTAGACTTTTTTCGAAAAGTATTTTTTTTGTTTGTTTTTTGCTTACTAGTGAGTCAAATGTTGGATTAATGCAGTGTCAAATAGTGTTGTTGTTTTTTTTTTGTTGTTTTTTTTTATTGCTGCCTTCAAGGGCATCTTGGAAATTTGTTCCTCCAAATCTGCTATTTGTTATTCCAACATCATACATTAGGGTCGGAAACATTTGTAATCAGCCTAAAAAAACTAAAGACTTACTGTATATTATAAACAAGAAACCCATAAAACTACATCTGAATTTTAAAATGTCACCTACACCGTATACATGACATATGTGGTAAAACAAAAAAATGTTGCAAATGAAAATTCAACTGATTTAGCATCATTTTATATCATATATAATGTAGATCAGTTTCCAGCTTTTTTTAAACCATCACTGTCCTTTTAACATCACTCTCTCTGCATCTTATCTAAAATTCCAAATTTCCCATTTTGCTCAGTCATTCTTGTTCTCAGGCCTCTTAATTACAATGTTTCCATCTCCACTTCAAGCACACTTGTACATTTCAGAACCAAATTGCTACGAATCGCACAACTGAAATTACTACTAGAACCGAGGAATCAAATTAAAGGGCCTAAGCTACCTGTTGTGTGATAACATTTAGATTCACGCGCTTTCTGCATGCTTAACATGATTACCATGGAAACTGAAGTTGATTTATTTATTTTTTTAATGGCAAGTTTCTGCTGAATGCCTCACGATGATAGCCAGTATCTAAAAAAAATGTCTGTCTTTGTTTTCAGAGTGAGTGGAAGCATCTGTGATCTACAGGACAACTCTTTATTTCTCTGAGATAAGCAGACGTTTGGCAGTAACGCTTCCACCGAAATGAGATAATAGTGTGGCTTGCGCGAAAACAGCCTTGACCATTATCCCTCCATATTCCAGTCGATCATCAAAATATGACCACGCCGGCTCTATTGCCGCTTTCGGGACGTAGGATACCTACCCTCTCGCCAGGTGCCTCCTCATTCCCCCATCACAGAGCCACCTTACGGCTCTCAGAGAAGTTCATCCTCCTCCTCATTCTCAGTGCCTTCATCACCTTGTGCTTTGGAGCGTTTTTCTTCCTGCCGGACAATTCCAAACACAAGCGCTTTGACTTTGGTTTGGAGGACGTGTTGATACCGCACATCGAGTCCGAGAAAGAGGCGAGGCATGGCAGTAGACAGGTCATACATGGTGTGGGAGCTCACGACGAGCATCGACACAGGTAAGAGCTTCAGATTGTCAAACACGTTTTCATGTTTAAGTAGATAGGTGGTGTGGCAAATTTATGTTTATGTTTTATTATGATAACAAACTGAAGCGTTTCTTTGTGATTGGTAATAGGGCTGCATGATATTGGAAAAATCCGACAATGTGATATTTTGTGATATATAGCCCCAAATTATTCATACCCCTGGCAAATTCTCAATTAAAGTTACTTTTATTCAACCAGCAAGTTTTTTTTTTTGGCTGTAAATGACACAGGCTTCTCCCAAAACATAATAAGAGGATGTAAAAATATATTTCTCAGCTTTTATTAACCTTTAAACAAAAAGTAGCAGACCGAACTCGCCTGGGGTATGAATAATTTCTGGTTTGACTGTATATATTACAGTATGAATACAATTTCACCAGGTGACTTGAAAAGCTTGGCTATTTGGAAAGAGTTCATTAATTTAGATAGGTTGGGATGATTTTGTAGGGGAGTGAATCATGTATAAAATATAATACACAAATTACAAACATAGATCAATACAACTGCACAAAGATAAAAGTAAACAATGCTATATGAGCAATTCCAGCTTTATGGATGGGACATTTGCAGTAAAAAGTCAAAACCTATATTCACAGACAAAGTATAAGTTAACATTATATTGAAACAACTGTTTATATTTTCCAGAACAACTCACCACAGTTATGGGATCAGAAAAATATCAATCGGTAAACATTTTTTATAGTTTAATTGAGGGAAATATAAAATGCGTTATGGATTTGACCCAAAAGACTTTGAGTTTACAGTATACAACATACTTTATAGAAATTCTGTGAAATAAACTGCACAACCCAAAATAAGTCAAATAATAGATTTTTTTTTTTTTTTACATTTTTACATTTATGAGAAAAAAAGCTTCGTTATGGATGTGACAGATGTGAAATTGCCTCTTGTGTGACTTTGGCAAATCAAAATATAATAGTTTGAAAACACTGACAGAGACTTTTTGGAGTATTTTAAAGTACTGTAAAATATATGCTTATAAAAAAATGTAGAAACAGTTTCGCTATTTTGGTGAAAACTTTATTTTTTTTTCATTGCAAAGTTGAAATTTGCATGGAATTGCTCGTATGGTTTCCTGGTGAGTCAGTTTTCAGGTAAAGAAATTGAATAATCAATAAAATTAATCTTTATTAAGGTTACAAACAGTACAACTTCTTGTGCTTGAATGGTTGAAACTATTGAAGTATTCACAGTTATGAGCCTTAAAAACAAATAAAAATGATAAACTTTCTCTATTATGTTTAAACTGCAGTGATTAAAATCTCGATGTGACTATTGCAGATGCGCACCTTATGATATCGATGCTGAAACGTTATATTGTACAGCCCTAATTGGTAAAACTGTGGGACAGTTTGCTCTTCATTTGTTTTCTGTCATCAGACAGCTAGGCGATTGTGGAAAATACATGTGCCTTCAGATATGCAAACCACTCAAAGTTGAACTAAGCAGTATTTAAAAAAATAAATAAAAATTAGGGTGACTTAATTCAACAACATACTCGATACACTAATGCACAAAAGAAGTCTTCATAATAATAATTGTTGTTGTTATTATTATAGCTTCATAAAATCCCATTGAACATTACTATTCAAGACCATTCAAATGTATGGACAAAATGCATAATCTAGGGGTAAATCCTCCCTTATAAGTTATATATAAAACCATTTCTGGAGAACTTACTTAAGCCACATACTTTCTATCTAGATATCAAAGAACAATTTAACTTATTGAATCAATGCAGTATATGGGACCTTTAATATTGTAATTTGAATAATATTGCAATTTGAGCATATTGGTATAGGTTTTTCTTGCCTACTTTACACTATTTTTTTATGGGATATAAAAAAAGCTTTACATTTAGCTATTCAAGCCTAGCTGATGAAATGATTACTAGGTTTTTCATTTTAGTGGCACCATTGTCTCGTAGGTAGAGTTGAAGTGTGGTCAGACATACTACATGTGTGTATGTGTGAGCAATAGAAAGAAAGCTATCATTCTGCTTTGTGTGTTGTATGTAACAGCATGGCTTTCTTCAAGTCACATTTATGTGCCATTCAGATACAGATGGCACAAACAATGCGGCATGAATTATTGTTGATGACGCCCGTTTCATTGAATGAGGGGAATAAAGGTTTAAATGTGCTATTCAGGCTTGGCACATATGTAGGTGTAAGCTGTGTCAACTGGCTATTCACACATCGTCTGTGCTGTTGTTGAAAAATTGAAAGCATTTTCAGACCTCGATCCTTGCTACCGAACAGAGCCTGAAATCTTTTGGAGTCTTTAACTAAAAGTACTTCTGCACTATCTTCACTGTTTTCTAAGAAATAGAGAAAAAACAGACCTTTTTTTATAATCTTCTATTTCTGTTTAACAATTCTTATAAACCAAAGTAATCAAATACTAAAACTGCAATAGACTTTTCTTTGCGTCTGAGATTGCTGTAGGATATTCTGTGGTTTAGCTCTCTCTGTGGTTCACTGTTTCTTTCTTCATTGTTGGACAATTCATTGTTCAAGAGTTCAAGTGAACTTCAGTGAAAAGATGTTTTCTGCCATTTTTGTTGTTACAGGGGCCACTAAGTGTTGTTTCTGCATTTGCTATTGTGCTGCTGCTTCTACTGTTGGTCTAAAGAACCAAGCTATGGCATAGATGCTCTGATTGCTCTGATTGATTTATGTGGTCCTTTTTTTATGTAGATAAAATGTTTAAACCAAAGTGCAGTTTGAATGCAACTTCCAAAAAAAGTAGGGCTGCAGGAATAATCGAAGGTGGTTGTGTGCACATTTTTTGTGCAAGACATTTACAATTGCAACTTTTTAGTATTCGTGAATTTGGTTTTATTTAAGTTGACCGTGCAGCCCTTAAAAAAAAAGAAAAACGGCATCTTTGTTAAAGAAACTGTATGTCTTGATGTTCTCTACAATATGTGCTTCAATTGAAATTGCATAACTGCTGTGACATTATTCTGAGGCCAATTTTTTGGTTTGTAGTTTACCTAAGCTATCTTTCAGGTGAAGTTCACTTCGGCTGGGAAATGCATTTAAACTACTATAGAGGATATGCATTGCTGTCAAGTTCCCACCAGAACATGCCCCCTCAGCCAGACTGAGTGGCAAAAGAACTGCTGCTTGAATGGGTTTAATAGGGAAACTGTGAAAAGTAAAACAACTATTTTATAAAACAACGAGTAAAACAAACTATAATCAGCTGAAAGTAAAGGTTGGTGCTGGACTCCTTAATGTGCTAATGTTCCTTAAAACTTAGCAAATAAACAGTGGTTCATGGATATTGATATGCAGCCAGGAATTGTGTTTCCTGACATTTATATGTCTGCCTGATTTGATTCTGATTTGACTTCAGGGAAATTAAAAAGCAAATTTGCCTGTGAATTTATTAAAATGGGTTGGCTTAAATCCGGGTGATTACAATATCAATGCTACGTAGATTATCATATCATCCAACCCAAAATTTAAAATGGTAATATTATATAAAAAAATATTTTGGGTATGATTATACAGTAACATTCAGCATATTAACGTATTTATAACTGATAATCTGTTTTGTTGCCCAGAATTCATGCTTTTGTGAATTGCAGCGATTAATTTGCTTCTCTTTTCTGTACCATTTTGCATTGTTTAAATATGCTTCAGATTTCTTGTCAAATCTCTTTGTACAATCAGTCGCAAAAGCTGTTTCTTGCATGTTTTGTGCATTCAGTTGCAGTTTTCATGGTGAAAACCATTGTTGCCACTCTTGGCAGTTTGTTTTGCCAATCATTGTGCGGAGCTACACTAACTCCAGCTGATGGTGATGTCATGTGCATACCCTCTATTGGTCAGTGTGACAAATTTTTATTCTGGCAGTTTTTCAGTCTATCAAGATCAGACATCCATGAGTAAAAGCATTAACATACTGAGCAACTACTTAATAATTCAAATAGATATTCTTACTGAAGGCAATACTGATGCCTTTTTAAGGGGGCATGAAATGCATTTACATTTTTTTTTATGTGATGTTCCTTAAGGTTATTATATAAATATAGCAACGTGTATAATTTTTTTTTTGTTTGCCTGCAAAACAGGTCCAGTATTAGTGAAAATGTATTTGAATTATTATTTTTTTTCAATTTCACTCTCCTTGGTAAATGCTCCGTTTGGAAAGGCATTACCTTTGGCTTAAACAAGAAAACTCACTGCTATGACTGGCAGCTTCATTGCACTCTATTCACAGTATGTTTGTACCCCTGTGTGTTTACAACCCTGAGTGTTATTATTTGATGTACAGTACTCTGGAAAAAAATGACAATATGGAAGCACAGCGAGAATTCCTCCAAATAGACATTTGCACAAAAATGATTGAATTTAATCAACTGGAAAACTAACATAAAACATATGCAAATGTCTGCATAGTGATTACTTTTGACACCAGTTAAAAAACAACAACAACATTAAAGCTTTTGCTGAGCACTATTTGAAAGGATAGTCACAAACTACATAATAATAACACTATTATTGAATATTTCTTATATCTGGTCAAGTATGTACTGATTTTCAATTCCAGTCAAACTTCCTAGATGTACTAATAGCATAAATTGATGATCCTACGTTTTTGACCAACACTTTTTGTACATCTTCAGAACACAACTTAAAACATTTTAAATTAAATCCAAGAATTGTCTTGTTCCCCATAGACAGCAAGGATCCCAAGGCGTTCAGTCCGGAAAAGCTTACAGTTGAAGTCACATGGAATGTTTTGACAATATGTTTAGTTCCTTTTCTGGACTTCAAATGTCTCAGGACTGTTGCTGTCTATGGAGGATGAGAGAGCTCCTGGATTGCATCTAAAAATATCATAATTTGTGTTTTGAAGATGAGCGAAGGTCTTGAACGACATGATGGTGAGTAATTAATAACAGAATTTTCAATTGTGGGTGAACTAACTATTAAAAATAAGTTTTCTCACCTGTGATGCCTCAGAAGATAAAAGGCTTGCTATTGCTATATATTTCAAAAAGCTATATTTTGAAAAGCTGGCAGCATATTGTGAATAATTCACAAGACAGTTGACTGTGAAATGCGAAGAACAGCCTGTTTTTATCTGTCAGTCGCTCGGGCACCTCATAAAAAATAAACTTCAGCCAGACATTTCTACTCCTTAGGTTTTTAGGAAGGCCTTGCAAAGCCTAAGTTTTGCAGCACGAAAACAGATATTCGTGCTATACACGAGGAGCTAGCAGGCGAGCTAGCGCGTCTTTGCTCGGCACACACGGAGACGGTCAATAATGTCGAGGAAACACTCTCAGCGAAACAATGGATTACATTAGTAACAGCATTGGAACAAGCACAACAGGCGATCTCCAAAGGGTGTAAAAAATTACAAGACAAATGCCTCTTCATATCCACTGACAGAACAATGTCTGAGTTTGAAAGTTTTACATTTATTATTTTTACGGCAGAGTAACGTTTCTGGTACACATATTTACCTAATGTATAAATATCAAGAACTTTCCCTTAAAATAAGTAAGTATACTTGACTTTACTGGAAGGCTGGGTTTCAGATCGGATGTTTTCTTCATTGCTGTTTTTTCACCATTGTCATTTTTTTGTTGTTTACTTTATTTAAAGTATGCGGCACATTAGCATATTTCCAATTTAAAACACATAGGAAATATATCTATACCCCTGTGCATTTCCAAACCTCTAATTTCCATGCAACAATTCTGTGCTGAAACATAATAGCAGTTTTTTTTCCCATGTTGTCCAATACGGTCACTTGGGTCACTTGTCTTGAAGTGTTGAAAGCATTTGAATTAAAAGCAGTTTGTTTTTGAGTTTGTGTGTGTGGTCACCCATGCTTTCACTGCTTATGGAAATGTGTAGCAAATGCTGACTCGGTCTCAGCGAGGCATTAGTGTGACTGAGGACCGTCTCCAAATTGTGCCGGCTGGACTGAACAGAGCCTCTTAAGCACACTAGAAAATGAACCCACTGATCTGATGAAATGTTAAAGAGTTTATATATTCATTTTTATGGCACAGTCATCTCAGAGGTACAGTTGAAGTGCAGTCAGACCTTCTGCATGTATACAGAGATATGTGAGAGATGGAGAAATGATGCAGTGACAGCATTGCTCTGATTTATAATAGAATTCAGTCGCACACCTTCAGGTCACAAGATCATTGGGGATATTCAAATGCTTGTAGCACTAAGCATGCAGCAGGATGTTTATACTAGTGGGGCAATTCTGTCTTTATCCCCGCCTCCCCAGTTGTTGCTGTTCTTCCATTGACTAGAGCAGCCCAAAGACAGATCCAGAGCTGAAAATAAATACTAATGAGAGAAGTCGAGATGACAACAATCTTGTAATTACAATAATACACCTTAAAGGGTTAGTTCACCCAAAAATGATTATGTGCTCACAATTTACTCACCCTCAAATGGTTCAAAAATTGGTAGCCGGAGACTTCCGGTTTCCGGTCAATGGAGTAAGTGCGGAGCTCTGCGACAAAACTTTATTAATATAGACATTTGAACCATCAAAAATTAATAAAGCAAGAACTAAATGTAATGCAAGTAACCCTGTATACAAATCATGTTAAATGAAGAAGAATGAACGAACGAAAAAGTTATTAGTTATTTTTAGCAGGAGCTTTACTCTTAGACATGATTAACCCTGCTAATAATACTATAGTCACTTGTCATCACGCTATGTTAAAATTTAACAATTGAGGTTCAGTTGTCTTAAATACATAAAAATCCTAAAAGGGGAGCAGAGAGAATTGTTTTATTTTGCTTCACTTTCTCTTCTCAAGTTGTGAAAAACAGCTAAAGTTTTTCCTAGTAAAGTTGTTATTCCCCTTCTACTTGTTTGGGAAGTGGCAGGGGGTGCGAGGGGTTAATGTCAATGTTGGAAAGTTTGGAGATTGTACATGTGAGTTCTGTTGTGCGTGTGTGTTTTTCTCCTCACATTCTTCCTGGATATGTGGATGCTTGCTTGCTTGCTTTATCCTTTACCAAGATAAATTATTAGCAGAAGTATGATGGGCTCTGTAAAGACGTTTGAAGAGGTTGATGTCCAATTTGTCACATGGAACTGTAAAAAAAAAACTCCTGAAGTGTCAAAAAGGATACTATTGGAAGCTTTAAAAGCTTATTTACCTTGCCAAATTATCTCTCTTCATGCACACCAGACTAAATCTCAAAAAGAGGAAAGTCGAAAGGCGTTGGGTTTCGGTACAACATTTATTTCATGGATAAAAGTCCACTATGCATCCCCAATGTGATCAGTACATACAAATAAAGTTAGTTCTGATTACTTTGTTAACTCGCTCTACTAGTCAGGGTTGCCCATTATCCCCAATGCTTTTTTGCGTTGGCAATTGAACCTCTGGCCATCTGTCTACAAACTCTAACTGATTATAGTGGTATCTTCCGAGGTGGAGGAGAACATAAAGTAATCTATACCTGTGATCATTTCTGCTTTAAAGAAATTTGGGGAAATTTCAGGATATAAACTTAATATGGAGAAGAGTATACTATTTTCAATAAATGATCAAGCTGATCAACAATTTTTGAAACCCTATCTTTTTAAAACTCGTATTTGGACTTATATAAAGAGAATTTTCTAAAGTTACTTGATCAAATCTCACAAGATCTACAGAGATGGTCTCACATAATTATATCGTTAACAGAAAGAATTAACATAATAAAAATGACCATGTAACCATTGGCTTCCATTGCATTTGTTTTTTTCTACTATGAAAGTCAATAAGTTAAATTAACCCCACTCTACTCTATCAAATGCCTTCATCACATCTAATGAAAAAGCATCAACTGGAATATTCTCATTGCAGCTTTGCCAGATGAGATGAAGTAGTGACCGAAGATTATCAGAAGAAGACCTCCCTTTTATAAAGCTTACCTGGTCGCTATGTACAATATTGGATAAAATGCCCTCCAACCTCAATGCTAATACTTTAGATAAAATTTTACAA
>CAIGQW010054868.1:254593-300038 GCA_903798125.1 Danio choprae
TTTAATGCAAAGCTGAAATTTCAGCAGCCATCACTTGATCATTCAGAAATCAATCTAATATGCCGATTTTTGTAACTACTGTATACATTTGCTTTGATTTATAAATATGGTTCCTGTCACCACAGTGGAAATTTTTGTCTTTTATATTTTTATTTTGTCAGATGGGATGCCAGCAGGCACCGCATGAACCACCAACTGTTATTTTACCAAGAATACTGGCACGAAGGTCTGAATCCATAATAAAAGGGCATAAGGCAGATTTGCACACAATGGAAAATTGGCCTTAGGTACGGCATCCAACAAAGGTCAAAAGAAATGAGGAGCATTGTGAATATATCCACAATATACAGCGTTGGGATTAGATTTCTCATAGGATAGCTCGAGTTATCCAAACAACTCTAATATTTACAAAGGCTTGTGCAAGGAAAAACACATCCATATTTGATTCAGAAGGGATTTCAAGCACAAAGCATGTCAGCAAAAGACAAGTTTGCTTAACCTCAGGGAAAATGAAACTATAAGCTTTGCCGATTTGAGTTCCTCCAGAAAGCTTTTCCGGTTTTGAGTCTGTCATGGTTTTCTTCAGCGTCTGAAGGAATCCTCCCTCCATCAAACTTCCCCATGCGGTTTGCCTGGTGAGTTGGAAGATAAGTGGCCGCGGCTTATGTTCTGTGAGTAAGTGTGTCACTGTGGTGGACTGATGTAACAGATGCCCTGTGACTCGCGCTAATTGAGTTAGTGCTCACACCTGCCAACCTGACATGGAGCTTAAGGGTCTTCTGAAATGGAGAAAGTGCTCTGCTTGAGCTGAACCACACTCATTCTCCTAAACCTGACAAGTTATTTTTCAATTTGAGCTTCTTTAGATGCGCTGATACTGTTTAAATTGGATGAGCAACATTTGATGGCAAGGCAGAGATTTGATCCGAGTGAAAAATGTTCCTGCTCCTGCCAAAGCTTCAGTAAGAGGCAGATTAATTTGTCGTGTCTGAGCTCAGGCGTTTTATTGGAAGAAGAGTTTTTAACAGACACAGTCAGGACCACGTGATAATGCGCTGCTCATAAAAGTGATAATGAAGTTATTAGCGCTGAAAGCATTGGGTTTTAATAAAAATGCTAATAAAGGGGACTGTTGTGACCGAGCAAGAAATGCAGATTGTCTTTCAAGAGCTAAATCAGTGGTTAAAGGTGTTTCCATGAATTCAGAATCAGGCGATAATGGGAAATGCAGAGTTTGGATCAAGAAAAAAAGAGGACGGTTAATTGCCATGCCAGACTTTACCATATTTGGTGATCTTGGAACAGCTTTTTTTTTTTTTTTGATTATTAATTCATTGATTGTTTGATTTTATTTAAGGAAAATTGCTTCTGAGATAAATTCTGAAATAAGTATAATTAATTTGTCGTTTTTGAAAATATTTGATAATAGCTTGATTTAAATGATAGTGCTGTAATTTCTCATTTAAACACTAAAACAAAATTGTGTAATTTACTCATGTCATTCCAAGCGGTTTGCATGTTTATGTACTGTATTTAAATAAGTGCTACTTTTGTCTACTAAAATAAGGGTAAAAATGTTTTTTGCCTATAACAAACCTGACAGGTCCTTTGCATTAACAACGTGACTGAAAACCAATAATGCGCGTGCACACAGATCAGCTTATCTAATGAATGAACAGCGAATTAATGTTGACAATAAAAAGACAAGACTAAAATATAGTCAAAAGGATAAAAACCAACCATTAATTTCTATTATAATCCACTGCATTGTGCGGTTCATTCATTAGATGAGTGGATTGGAGCTGGCAAATTCAGCCACTTTACTGCAGACCTGTTAAGTTACTGTTTGTGTTAAGCCATTTTAGTTGACGAAATTAACAATGGGAGATAATTGTTTTTTTGTTTTTTTTCTATGCTAATTGTAAGTAAAAATCTACAGTATCACCTACTACATCTATGCTAAAATAAATATGTCAAACACTCCTTTGCTACATTTACCTTTTGGGTTTGATATGTTTTTTCCATATTTTTTTATTTTATTTTTATTTTTCTATTTATTTCTTATAGACTAGTTACTATTAGACTTGTACTATTAGTGACATTGTCGCATATTCTGCTTTACAGTTTCTGTTTTTTATCATTCACACTGAACGTACAGACAACATTTTTAGAATGTTGTGTAAAAGAATTTAACCCTTCAAATGTACAAAGAACCATACCATAAATGCATTAACATTTGATTAACAATATACATTTTTAAGATATAGAAGTGCAAAAGTCTTGTTATAACCCCTAGTAACACTATAAAGGGCATTAAGTAAATTTTGTGATGTTGATATTTGAAAGAACCAAACTAACTACAACCATAACCCAACAGGACATCGCCCTGATTTAATATATCTGCAGTCATGTCTAAACACGCATGTAAAATTAGTCAAGATGGCAATGTTAAAAATCGTATTTGATATTTGCATCTTACATATCTTTTTATTATCAAAAATGCCTGAGAGTCCACTGCACACAACGGTTCATCCCGATGAAAGCGCTTTACATCAAACGGGACAGGTATGGCAGTCAGAAAGATTTGCTTTTAAAAAGAGACATGAAAAATGTAGGAAGGAATAAAGAGGGGCTTCGCTTTGCTCAAGTGCTGTCCACTTAAAGGCTGTAGTCAGACCAGTATGCATCATTTGATACCAGGAGGCTGTTATTCCCCAAAGCAACTTCAGGCTGAGAGTGATACAGAAGGAAACCACCACAACGCGTTGTGTCTTTGAACTCTTGAAAGGCAAGACAGGCAGAGAAAACGAGGATGAAGGCCCTTCCTGAACTGTATATTGGAAATATGAGTTGCTGACCTTATTTTCTCGTTTCTGCGAAATGGGCCAGTGGCCACGTGGCTCCGCAGGTGTAGGTGGTATTTTGCTGAAAATGAGCTCAGTCCTCAGGGGGGTTGCGTAGAAGTACGTTCATAAACATTTACAGGCACTGTGGATGTGAAACACTCTAAATCCTAATGGAAAACGCATACAGTCTGCTGTGTTTTTCTTGTTGCTTAAAGGGATAGTCCAGTTGATCTTCAGAATGCAAATGTTCATTTCTTCTTTCTCTTCCTCCCCTTTTTACAATAAAAAAGCATATCTGAAACATCGGTTACCCAAAATCCATATGGATTGAGTGATATAATCTTCTGAAGAGATGTTTCATAAGATGATTAGATGTTTGGGATGTGCAATATATTGCAAATGGGCATATTGCAATATACTTATCACTATGGTTTGCAATAAATGAGGGATTAAGTTGCAAAGGTTATAATAAAGCCATGTTAAAGGAATTGTTCACCCAAAAATGACAATTTCCTCACCATTTACTCATACTCAAGGGGTTGTAAATTTGATTAATTTCGTTTTTAGTTTGAACACAAAATACGATTGAAGGAAAAAAAAGCAGCTGTGCACATCCGTGATAGGAACAAAACACTGGAAGTCAATGGCTGTTTTTTATTTTATTTTATTTTTTTCCTTCAACATTCTTCAGTATATCTTTCTTTGTGTTCAACAGAAGAAACTCATACAGGTTTGGAACAACTGGAGAATGAGTAAATGATGACAGAAATTTATTTTCTCTTAAAGAAAGCAGTAAGATGGCAAATATGTTTTTTATATTTTATAGGTTGCTATACCAAAGTAGCTTTGATATTATTTTCTATAATTTTATTATTTTGTTTACTTTGTTCAAATGTTTGATATTTAAATATCTTTTATGCAATAGTAAAACATGGCTGATAATTGTATTCTTTTCCCTGAAATAATATGAATCATATGTTGGTTATAAAGTTTTTTAAAAATATAATGCATCATCATATATAATGAATATTACATTACTCAGCATGCTGTCGCATATTGCATTTTCTTCATTATTGCTTATAATATTGCTTATAATCGACTTATTAGACACAATTTAAGGTTTATTCGCATATACACATTGATCAACAAACCATGTTTGTGTTTCTAGCATTCCAAATATGGATCATAGAAACGAAAGTTTATTCTTGCATGGCATATGGTTCACGTGAGCTTCTGCAAGTACCAATGATGTGTTGTTGCATGCCAAGCAGGTATGGTTGAACTTATGTTTATATTTTCATCAATGTTTGTGAATAAACCCTAAATTGAATCTGTTCATCATAAAGCAATCACATCATTTCAGAAGGCTCGGATTTAAATTTTTAAAGATTTTTATTTTTAACTCTGTACAAATGTTTTGAAGTGCCAGAAATGAGTCTCTCAGATTAATATTTGTCTTCCTATTATTAATGAAAGTCTTTGGAACAGCATGAGGGTGAGTAAATGGTGACCATTTTAATTTAATTTTTTTTTTGCATGGAAATAGCCCTTTAATAACTCCACTGAATATTTCAAGCCCTCCTTGATGCCACTGATTTCTATCAGTGTTTCTCTATTCTCTCTGTACTTCCCTCTGTCTTTATCTCTTATCTGTCTCGATATGAGAGCAAGGCAGAAAATGAATCCTGATCAAAGCTTAATGATGGGGCTGAGGAATGGGTCTGTCTAAGATAGATTGGGTCTCCTGAGGCGTACAGAATTAATCTGCTGTACCAGAATGAGAACCTGCTTAACACCCGGAGAGCCACAACACGGTGGATAACGGCTCCTAAAGTGCTCCTGGACCCGATCTGATCGAGTGTTTGGTGCATTTTTTTGGAACCATTCTAATCGAGTGTTTGGTGCATTTTCCCGATAAGCCTTCAGCTGAGGTTTGAAGGTGGTTGTGTGTGGGTTGTTTAATGGTAGATGGTATTGAGATGGTACATCTTAACACCTGCTCATGGTGGGTGTTATAAGATCAGTGCTTATCTCTTCACAATGGGAAGTTCTGCTAAATTCACCAGTGTTCCGTTTTCATGGCAGTGCTATCTAAGATTCATTATAACACTATTATCTCACTTTATCCATTAAAATATTGAGATCAACTTGCATTGCATTGTATTGTATTGAATCTGTATCTTGTCACTGATATGGCTAGGTGATAGGTTTTATATCAGTTATTTATCATATACATTTTAGTCATATTTCAGTTATATTAGAGGTTACCAGTATGACTAAAATGTTTATGGAAGGAGAAATGTATTTAATAAGAAAAGTTGACATAGAAGTCTTTGTATATTAAAAGGATAGTTTAATACTTTTCATTGTTTACTCACCCTTCACTTATTCCAAACCTGCTTGAGCTTCTTTCTTCTGCTAAAAAACATAATTTTGGAAAATGATATATGTATATATTTTTTTCTACTATGGATGTTGAATGGTTTCCAGCCATATCTACACCATATCATCTTTTGTGGTCAGCAAAATAAAGAAACTCCTGAAGGTTTGGAATTACTTGAGGGAGTAAATGGTAATGGTAAATGGTAAATATCACCATAAATTTTTTTTTATAGTTTGCATACACTGATTCAGCACTGTAAAAAATACTGGGTTCCACACAATTTCTCCATGTCCCAACACAAATCGATTAAGGTAACTTAATAGTTTTTACAAATTTTAGTGGATTCAGCATAAAACATTTAGGTTGTCCCAAAAGCAACTTTAGAATTGTGTTGGTTCAACTCATTTTAAATAAGTAGTTAGAACAAGCAGCAAAAGTCATTTACTTTAGTGAGTGAATCATTTCCAATCACATGAGATCCAGCAGTTAGGCCGCCTCATCATTTTAAGGAAATCCTTCTGTGCATTTTACATGATTGAAAATACTTTGAGTAGTAATATTTTAGGATATTTTCTTACTGTATTGTCCAGATTAAATGTCAAACATGGCATGGATTTTATATAGGGAGGTAATGATACACGTATTCATATTAAACTGTTCTGTACCAGAGTTTTGCACGCTGTAATTTAAAAATAAATGCTTATAAAATAAAAAAAGCCTAAAATGTGTGAAATGTAATGGTCTCTGAATTTTATTTTTTGCTGTATTGAAAATGTACTGAACTGTGACACCACTGTATCAAATCGATTCGTAAATTGTGAACCATTACACCCCCCTCTTTATTTTTTTTTTAAGTATTTTTAAAATGTTTGTTTGTTTATTTATTTATTTAGTTATTGATTTATACACAAAAATTTGTATGTTCTTGATCAAGATTGTTGTTTGGTTGTGCGCTTTCTGGCTGTTAAATCTTTTCATTTTTTTGTTCATCCCTCCTTTTTTACATCTCGTAATTATGTATGGCGTCAACAGTAAGTGCCATAACATGTTAAATGTGATGGAAAAAAGCAAAAGCTCTGCTCTGTCCTTAAGGTTTACTTGATTCTTACTCTATTACACAGAGATTATATAATGACAGCATAGTATCACAAAGAATATTCCACCTAGAGGTTGTAGGTGGGTTCACATGTCTGGAAATAATGAAATTTCTCATGAACACTAGTGGATTGAGCTAAACATGTTAATGCAGCCACACTTTGATTCACCCTCGACTGACTGTGTCTCAGTCGGGATAATGAATTCAGACAAATGTTGACATGCTCCTAATTGTATGTTTGACATTACGAGCCTTCCATGAAATCACCTAGACTCTTTGAGAAAGCCTTTCAAACAGAAGAGACTGGAGGCGGAGGAAAGAATAATGTAAGAGGGGGCGAATGTTTGCAGGATGAGATTTGTAGGTGAATCCATTATACCGGAGCGTTACCATACACATTAGGTTTCTGGACTCTAATGCAATGCAGAGTGTTATTGGTGTTTACTGTCATTAGCAAGACCCTTTGCTCTCATGTCCCTCGCAAGGAGCCATTAGTGCCTACACTTTCCCAGCTCACGCACATCACTGTTTGCAGACTAGCCATTTAACCCCCGCATCAAAAATGTGCACATCAGCACTCAGTAATACTTTACTGTAATTACAGCTCTTATTTTCTGGTACAACAACTTTAGTGGTCATCGCATATATCTTTTTAGCTAATGAAGCACTATGATGGAAAAGAGTGGGTCATATTTTCAGTATTAAACTATGTAGTAAGTAAAGCATTTAAATGAATGCAGACGGAGTTCCAGACTAATATTTGAAACCTGGTGGCATCACGCATAAAATATTAATAGTAGTACTTTTTTGGTTACTGAAATGCACAGTTAACAGTAGATTGAACTTTACTGTAAAAAATGCTGGGTTCCACATGGGGCTGCACAATATCGTTTCAGCATCGATATTGCAGTGTGATCATTCGCAATAGTCACATCATGAGTATATGCAATGTGTTAAGTCTGGATTATAACTTATTATTTATAAGTGATCATATTAGTAGTATCATATTTAAGTGATTTTTGAGGCCTGTGACTGTGTTAGGGTTTTAAAGGCATTCAGGCCTAAGAAATTGTACTGTTTGTACCTTTGACAAATTAACAACGATTCATTTTATTGAATTGTTTATAAAAAAAGAAGTCTATGCAGTGTTGTTTTACATTTGATTATTCAATTACTGTAGACCTGAATACAGTTCGACTCCATGGAAAACAATAAAATGCTTTTATTAAATAAATGCAAATCTTTTAATTTGTATCTTTTTCTTTATTGAATTCATCTATGCTTGTAGATTGTTTCTCATTTTATGCACTCCCTTACAGAATCATCCCAATCAATTTACATTGATAAATTCTTCTCAAATAGTTATTCAACTCATCAAAGTGAAATTGTGTTTATATCACTATATCGCAGAATAAAACAATATTGCAATGTTATATTTTTCTAATATCGTGCAGCTCTAGTTCCACACAATTCCTTTGTCGTCCCAACACAAATCAATTAGGTTAACTTTTGTTAACAATTAGGTTAATTGTTTTTGCAAATTTAAGTGGATTGAACATAAAACACTTAAGTTGTTCCCAAAAAACAAACAAACAAAACCCTCCCCCAAGAACTGTTGATTCAGAGTTTAAGTAAATAGTTTGAACAAGCAGCACAAATCTTTTTTTTTTTTTTTTTGAGTTGGTATATGCTTACAGTATGTAAATAAATTTAGACGAGCAAATCTGATTACATGAGTTGATGTTTATTTTGAAGTCATTATAAAGAAAAAAAACCTTTAATGACATGGTGTGTTCAAATTTGGCAGGTTTGGTTAGATTAAAGTGAACTTTGGTGTGATTTCTGTTACTATGGTTCATTTTAGAAGCATGAATGAACTCTGTATCAATCAACTCTGGCTGACTTCAGTATACATGTATAACAGACCAAAAGACATCTAAATGAATCAAATAAGGACGATGTCACAAGAAGCAATGATCAAAATGATCAAGCATAGCTGATGTTTTTTTTTCCTCATCTTAGTGGCAATGCTGCACATTACAATTCAATACAGGTGGCAGAAATGCATTTCACTGCAGCTGATCTTTGTGTGTGGCACGCTGGAATTCATTTCAAGGAGTTTTAATTTCTTAATACATTTCATAAGCTTATCGTAAGGATTTAGCTGATAAAAATACCTATAAATACTGATTTAAAAATATTCAATTCAATTCAAGTTTATTTATATAGCGCTTTTTACAATATAGATTGTGTCAAAGCAGCTTAACAAGTTCAAGTAAAGTCCAGGTTTTAGAGTTTAGTTCAGTTCAGTGTGGCTTAAGTTTTACTGCTGAAAGTTCAAACACTGAAGAGCAATTCCACCGAAGCGCAGCTCCACAAGTCCCGATCCGAGCAGGCCAGTGGCAACAGTAGCGAGGAAAAAACTTCACCAGTTGACGAAGTGAAGGAAAAAAAACCTCGAGAGAAACCAGGCTAAAATACTATTTTTTTCCTCTATAATTGGGATCAGCCTTAAAATGACAATGTAAACGTTAAGGGATACAGAATTAAATGTTTAATTTTCTATTTTGTTTGGGACCAGTTAAACAGAGTATGGAACTGCTATTGCGAACATGCCTTTTTTTGACAAATCACTAAAATAACCTATAAGCCAGTAACATTAAATTTTTTTATTTTTTATTGTTAGCAGATAATCAATAACTGATGTCTATTCGAAGCGCTTCATATATAGTAATAGTAATAATAGCCTAAAGACATGTAAAAATAATGCAGAGCAACTGAAATGGCTTAATAACTAAAAAAGACTGTAACTGACCCTTTGCGAGACCTGTCCCCCCCATTACTATGCCTGACAAGTTTGCGCTGCCAGCCATGATGCTGACACTGTCAGTTTGTCACTCCCTGGGGAAATTATGAAGAATTTCTGGAGAACTGACATGTTGATTTCAGACAGAAGCAGTTGAAAATGTCTGCAATATGCATCCAAATGATGTAGATGTGAAAGTGACTCAAATAAAGTAAAAAAACAACTAAAGGCTGTTATAGCCAATAAAGCTATAACAGGGTAACACAGGGTAAAACCTCTACGCCACCAGGCAAATGAGACTGAGGATTTTTAGATTTCTAAACATTTCTAGATTAAAAGAACCCACCTAGATAACACGTTTAGTGTTCATGTTGTGTTCACTTGAATTTTGTCATAAAAACAGGAAGAATTGAAAATATTTTTGTTGGCTCTGCGAAAACTGAATTATAAATTGTAAATGGTCTTCATTTATTTTGGCACACTCACAATAACAAAACTCTTATTTTTAGATATCATTATTAAAACTTTTAATTAAATCAAGAATTAAGAAGTATTTCTTATTGCCATAACTACCCAATTATACCGAATTTTTCTTAGTCCGCTCATTGTTACATACAGTGCTCAGCATTTATGAGTCCACCCCTCACAAATCTCTCATTTAAATAAATATTTTCTATAGGATGCTTTACAATATTATATTTGTGCATATACATTAGTTTAGTCGGTACTGAAGCCAAATCTGGAGCTAATCTAACAAAATAACTTACAATAATGGTTCAAAAATTAGTAGCCCAAATTTATATGTTAGAGAAAAATATTAAATAAATTTAATAAATCTGTTTTGTTTAAATGCACCAATATATATGACCCATATTCACTGAGAAATTGATAGAAATATTCATTTTCAAAGTGGGGTGTACTCGTATATGCTGAGCACTTTATATTAAAATGCATGCCTATATACACACTGTACTCATACATAATCCATCCATGCATATATGTCCTACTAATTACAAGGAGTGAAATGCAAATGCATAGAGAGCAGAAGAATTAAGAGAATGAACAATTGTCTAATAAGTGCTGTTCAGAAAATGTGTAGACTTCGGTTTAATTGTTCTACCTTAGCCTGAAGGTAGAGGCGTGAAGAGATGTCTAGATGGATGCAAGGGTTCTTTCAAGATTATTAAACCTTTCTTCTGCAAACACAAGGCATACATCTCATTAATAGTGGAAAGATCACAGCCTTATTGCGATTTAATTGCTGAAGCTTTTATTACAATATTCATCTAAGATTACTTTTAACAGGTATAATAACCAAGAGGCCTCTAAAAATAGTGAGAGCATTTTCAAAATGTTGAAAATAAATAGCCTATTATGTCTTCAAGGATTTGGTGCTGTGATGAACAACAACTGCCAATGCCACACTCTGAATCTTCTAATTTTAATTTAAACAAAGATAACAAAACATCAGTTAGGGTTTTTTTTTTTTTTCTTCTGCTGTTAAAATGGTCAATCAACAATAGGGTTAATCAGAGGAATGTCCAAATCGGGCCTATCACGCGGTTTGAGACTCTATCAGAATCGGATGTTACCTCCTGATCAGCACTCGAATATATATGCATATATGTATTCTCTTTATTTTTTAACACATCTATAGTTATGTGGTGGCACACTGTTAGACCTCTTTCTTGACTTCATACAGAAACAGCAACGTGTGCGGCATGACATCACTTTGTTGCAGAGTTGGTTAAATGCCGGCAAAGTAAAACACGGAAGCAGCTTGAAGCGGAAAGCACAAGTATGCCTGCGGTCTGGAGGTATTATAAAGTTGATGACAACAACATTGCCATGGCAATCTTTGAGAAATGCAAACTTTGGAATACACAGAAGTGAGGTAGTTTGTTAACAAGTACTCTGTTGAATGTTGTTGAATGTTAAAATTAGTTAAATTAATCCTGGATCAGTTTCTTTACTCTATTTTTTTTTTTTAATGTTTATAGAAGTATCGGATCGGATTTCGCTATCGGTAGATACTCTAAATCAAATGACTCGGACTCGAAATTGATGGCAAAAAAACCTGATCGGGACATCCCTAGTTAATCACCTTAGTACATAATTTTTAATTTCCCAACAATACCACTGGTAGCTTGTAATGTTTAATATTTATCATAAGCAAGCCAAATAGCCACCCTTATCACCCAGACAAATTGTAGTGGTATAAGTGCAACCTCTAACCAAATTGAATCGCACCATCAGCGAAATAATGTCTCAAAATACAACCATTAAGTCTGAGCCAGTGTATTTTAGCAGATGTTTTGTCTGACTTCCCCGCCCAGTTTCGCTGTCACCTGGTGAACGTTTCCAGGCCGTATATAACAATAAGCGAAGCAGTCTGAGATAACCTGCGTCGCCCCAGAATATCATTGTCTGTGTCACTGTATCCACCTGACCTCTTTTCCTTACAAACCCCTCCTGCTTTCTCTTTAGTCTAGTGTGCTTCACCGACTCACAAGACCTAAAAAATCTTCTGTCTCCACCCTTATTGCTCCTTCTTTGTGTGGCGTCAGATTATGTTACACTGTGGCTTGTATTTATATCATTATTCTTTTGTACATTCTCCCACACTCTGCCCTCAGAATTGCTCACTACTGTATTTCTATACCAAATCAAACAGTGTTGTAACACATTGTTTGTTAATACTATTTTCATTTCACTTGTTACAAAATATTCCATTTCTAAATAATCGACATGCTGTTATGAAAAAAGCCAGTAATTATGGTAATTTAAGTCTCAGAGTCTTAAGTACATACTGTATGGCGAACGCTCTCGGTTCATTGAAAGTAGGACACAAATGAAAGTAATGGTTTGCAGTTCAGTAATTTAGTCAGATGTTTATTTCGATGGATTCAGGGAATGTTTTATTAGAATGGAAACTGATGATTTTTGAGGCATTCTGACAGCTTTTTCTCAGGGCACCAGCTCTGTCATTTGTACTGTATATTGTGTTTTCTAACAGCAAATATAATGCAATTGAAAGAATTGTATATTTTTGTTTTGTTTCACAATATCACAATCAAAATTGGGTTAGACTACAGGTTTATTACATGAAAATATGATTTCTTTTTTTAGTGAAGCTGTAGATTCAGCAGTGCAGGCTTCAGCTGCGTTATGTAAGATGATGTTGAGATGCTCTGTGTTTTCCATCTGTAAAAGAAAATAAATGCCTGTTAGATTGTCTGCTTCTTAGCTTTGCTGAAGAAAAGCGTAAAATCTGTGAGGATTTTACACTATCACTGTAAAACTGACCAATATCCAGTGTCATTTTTTTGTTGTTGGTCAAAAATAAGGTTACGTAATATTTTACTGTTGCAATGTAAAACATAGTGTGTGTGTTCAAATTATTTTATTTTTCATTATTATTTTTTTTTTTATTGAAACATACTCCTTTCATGCAAAAATGTCACATCATCCTTACAAAAGTATTCATGTTTGTTGATTTGGTGATCAAGAAATATATAAATATTTGTTTTTTACAATCAAACTTACATGTACAAAGGAACTCTTTGCTGAAAACATTTGCTGTGCCCCTGCAGGGAGGAAGAGGAGAGCCTTCGTGACAAGATCCGGGCAGATCATGAGCGGGCGCTGCAGGAAGCCAAGGAAAAGCTCCGCAAATCCAAAGAGGAACTGAAAGCAGAGATCCAGACAGCGAAGGCCAAGGTGTCTGAGGACCTGAAGAAGAAAGATGGGCCCAAACCACTGCCTCCGGTGCCCATGCCCAAACTAGTAGGAGTAAACGATGGTGACCCAGGGGACCCTGACACCAAGGAGAAGAGAGACAAAATCAGAGAGGTGAGTTTACATTCTTTAAAGGCCCCATGAAGTGCTTTGAAATGTGCATTGTTGTTCAATGTGTCATGTAATTTGAACTGAAACATGAAGACAGGGTGGGACATAGAGCAGCTCCCCCCTTTTAAAATCTGTTTATTGATACCATTGGCATATTACTAAAAAGTTAATTATCTGTAAGGGGGAAATTAGATCGATAATAGTTTATGATTGGTAAACATGACTAATGGAACAACATCTACAAGTCTAAGAAAAGCATTTTAGGTGTGATTTATTTATACCTGCTCTTTTTTGCTCCCACACATTGACATTTTTGGACATTTTAATGAGGCATGCAGCAAGGGATTGCATATATCCTGCCATGTAGATCAGTATAGGCAAAATTAGAGCTCAAATGTAAATTCTTTTAACAAATTGTCCATCGCTAAAAAATGTAGTTTCATCTCTATTTACTGACAAAAATATCAATACATTTTTGTTATAGTTTTGGTCACTCAATTTTGTTTGTCATTCAAACTATTCAATTTTACAAAGGACTAAAAAAGTACAAATTATTCATTGACGAAATAAACGCTGGACCCACAAGCGTTTAAACTCCAAAAACAATCTGCTTGAATGTGTTTTTTCTCATCCAGAGGTCATTGAAAGTGGACAAGCTCTAAATTTATCAGACCCTGTTTACACATTTTTGTTTGTGCTGTCCACAATTGATGGCATCTACAAAGCACAAACACATCTTAAGACCAGATGTAAAGAGTGCCCCAGTTTGCAATGCATCTTGTAGATTTTTTGATTGAAGATGAAATAGTTTTTCTTCTCTCTCAGTTAATTACTTCACATTCCTTTTGAAATAAAACCATTTTGGACCCAAGCAATCTATTGCATTTTCAATCAGAACGAGCTCTCTCCACAGGTATAATTATCAGCTATCGAAAGCGACTTGGATGAGAGTAAGTCTGAGGGAGTTCTAGCCACCGGCTGATTTACTGCTTTACTGGAACAGACTGTTCTAAAAGACGGTTAAATGTTTCTTCTGCTGATGTAATGTAGATTTTGATATTCAGTCTTCCAGATGCGCTAGAAATTGTCTTACCGTGTTAGATCTGTTCCTAAATGAGGCAGATCGGAAAGCGGCTGTTAGTGTTGTTTGTTAAGGGAAGCATTACTGTTCCAATTATCAGACTGGCGGAGGGTTTTAGATTTCTCCCACTGTTTGAGGTTTGGACACGGGTGATATTCAGATCTAGTTGACTTTTTTAATATTGATCATGTTTAATGTGTTTTAGTTGGCGGTGGCATTTATGACCTCTTACATAAAGCTTAACAGCCTGTGGGCTGCAGATGATGAGTCAGCTCTGCGTGGAGTAAATGCCATTATTTTCACTTTTTGTCTCTAATGAGCTTCTAAACCTGGGAATGATGTTTTTCTTTTGCTTCGTTTTTCATTCTTTGGAGTCAATGATTGTTTTGTTCCCACATAAGTGCTTTTGATTGGTAGCAATGCTGGTGTTCCAGGAGTAATTGGTGTTTGTACAGTATGTGTGAAGCCGAGATGATTGTTGCAGTCGAGCTTCTTTTTTTTCTTTTTTTTTTTCATTGTTCAGTTAACTCGGTATGATAATGTCTTTTGTAAATCCCAAGTTAAAGTCAGCTTAATAATTGTAGCTTTGAAAGACCCAGTTGTTCCCGATGTTATTAAAAGCTCCTGGAGTGTCATTGTAGATGCAGTCTTATTGCAGTTGCTGATCAGTATTGAAGCATGTAGTCAGGATCACTTATTAATGGTTATTAGCTATAGTTAGCATTGCTGTACACTGTAAAAAATGCATGGTTCCACACAATTCATTCATGTTGCCCTAACGTAAATCGATTAAATTATCTGAACTAATATAAGTGGATTGAACATAAAACAATTAAGTTGTGCCAAAAAATGTCAATATTTGTGTTGTTTCAGCTCATTTTAAAGAAGTAGTTTCAACAAACAGCAAAACAGTTTTTGATTGTATACTTTACCAACTCTACAGTGGTTTTACCGTAGATACTGCACTGTCATCTTTTAACAGGGATCAGCATGATTACCTCTGAGTTTTATGTTGATTACTTTGATACAAAATTACTCTCACAATAATTAATTATTTTACTTGTCCAAAAAGAAGCAACTTGGGATTCATTATTTAGGGTTTTCTCACATCAAATCTTTCTACAAACTTCCAAAAAAACAATCATTCCGATTCTACGTGATTAAATCAAGCTATTTGAACACAGCTCAATTTATAATTATAATAATACTAATTTTAATACTAATAGTGGTTTTAGTACTAATTACTAGTAGAGTTGACTTTCGTTGATGTTACATGACGTTTTTTGAGTAGATAAAATGTTAATATTTTAGATTTATCATAGCATGCTGACAAACTAAATATAATTTTTCTTTACACCTTTTATGTTAGATGTTGGCAATTGAAAGACTGTATTTATTACGTTCCTAGCACTTCACTTTTTAAATTTTTTTTATTAAAGCATCTTGAACTCTTGTTAACAGGCTCTCAACTCTAAAACATCCCTAACACTTCACCACAATAGGGTCTCATCCAAAAGCATAACAAACTCCAAAAACACCAGCATAATAGAACATTTTAAATAATAAAAAAAATTAAAAACATTTCTCTATGTTCAAAATATGCACTTAATATTTTCATTTAATTACAACATTTCCTCTTACAGTCCTGCTCCATGCAGGACATGATGGGAAGTGTGAAAGTGGTAAAACATTTTGTTTTGAAAAGAAAACATTAAGCTAAAAATAAACGTTATTTCATCTTGACACATTTGTGTTCGAACGAGAATCTTGAAATAAGCGTGTTAAATGAAAACTGATTGCTTTTATAAAGTTAACAAAATCTTTTTTTAAGTTATGCTGCATCAATATTTTCACTTTTTTGTCTTCTGTATTCAGACCTTTTTGTCTCTGTTGGCAAAGCATGAAAACATGCGTTTCATTGTCTAATTTTCACTCCTCACATCAGTAAACAACACTACACTCTTAGCATATCTACAGGCGGCAGCTAATGAGCGTGAAGTTTCTTTTCAACATTTAGTGAACACTCTGGGTCACATCAGTTCAGCTTGTTGAAACACACCATGTATAATTCAAACACGTTTATTGAAAGCCCTAGTCCCTTCCTACAATAAAAACGTAGTTTTTATAAAAAGTTTTGTTTCCACTTGCTTTTGGATTATTGCAGAAAATAACCATCGTGACCAGTAAACAATAATGGATTGTGCTTGTTTTGTTCATGATTGCAAGACTAGTACGTAGATAGATTTTCTTTTGCCATGATGATGTTTAATATCTTTGACAATCTCTGTTGGCCTCTTTAGCCACTTGCTAGCATCTGCTTTTCTGAAGGCATGCAATAATTTTAACAAATTGTTGGTAATAATGGTATGACTGAACTTGCTTATCACAAACCTTTCAGGCACTTAACCAAAAGGCCACCTATCATAACAGACATAAAACCTCAAATGCAAAAAAGGCTTACTTTATTTTTTTTTTAAGGGTTTTAACTTTGAGAAATGTCTTCTCAGAGTGTCAGAACTCTATTAAAATGACTCTGCACCAATAAATTTTTTTTGTTTTTGTTTTACCATGTAAACCCTTTAAAATTACCACTACACTGCTTAATTCACGCTTAAAGAGCAGTTAGCTCTATGCTAAGCTAGTTAAGTATCTAATAGTAGCATATGGCATAATTTTAATCTCATAAATATAGATGTAGTGTGAAACCTCAAAGAATGAATAGCTATAATTAGTTATGAACCAGAGTAATATGTTAACGTTGCGATACAAGAAACAAGACCATTTGTCCAGGGTTAAGAATGGGTTGTGAAAAAAAATCCACAATTAGCCGTAATGAGAGGTCTGCAGAGTGATGTGGATGAGGGAATACAGGCCACTGCCATCTGCTCTGTCTGAGTGTTAATGTGTTTTAGATTGGGAATGTGGAGTCTTTCTGTGCTGTGCAGGTTACAGAGGAGACATCTGCCATTCATCAAAGGATATCAGCAACCAATACCGTTCCTTTTCCCCGCTCATACCTACAAACGCTCACGTAGATGCATACATTGGTATGAATTCTCTGCAGGTTAAAATCCAGCATTCCTACTTCTTGTGGTGCACTGATCACAGCAGGGCCATCTGCTGCTCACTTTGGGGCCTTAACCTTCTTTTTGCTCTCTCTTTCTCTGTGTGCGTGCGTGTGTGTGTTGGGGATGTAACAATTCACCATGAGCTGGTTAAAAATAGATTCAAATGTCTGAAAATTCAAATCAGTAGGGATGTTAAATGAATCGCCTTTTCATATTTTGGAAAGCAGTTTGAATATTTAGAAAATTTATTCTTAGTTATTCTGTTTATTTAGTTATTCTATTCATTTATTCTTTATTCTCTCTCGCTCACTCTCTCTCTCTCTCTCTTTCTCGTTCTCTTTTTCTCTTTCTCAAACGTTAAAAGGATGTAAAAATGTGTAAACTGATGATGCTGTTAAATTATTGAAGAAAATAAAACATTTGAATCATAAAAACCAAATCTGAAACATTTTGATAAATTATAAAAGGGGTCAAAAAAACCAACTCATTTTGAGTTGAAAGATTTGTCATTGTGAGTTAAGTAATTTGTTACATGTTATCTCCCTTGTGCGTGCGTGCGTGCGTGCGTGCGTGCGTGCGTGCGTGCGTGCGTGCGTGTGTGCGCGTGCGCGTGCGTGTGCGTGTGTGTGTGTGTGTGTCCTGTCTTCATTTAAATGCACTTTGTTACCTCAATACACATTGTTTCACCTTTGCCATTTACTTTAGTTTGCATTACTGACCAGTTTCTGACCAGTGAGCGACTAGCTGGTAATGACACGTCTTTGAAAGAACACACTCTCATTTCTGTCAGTGAAAAATGATGAAATCTGGACCAAAGTGTCCTGATGAATATTTTTCAACAGCATTCCTACCAGTGCTTATTTTTAGGGCTGGCAGCTGTGATTGTGTGTGATGACTAAAGAGCTGTTACGGTTTAATCACAGCTCAGTTAATATGATGTTTTTATTGTGTGTGTGTGTGTGTGTGTGTGTGTGTGTGTGTGTGTGTGTGTGTGTGTGTGTGTGCGTGTGCGTGTGTGTGTGCGTGTGCGTGTGTGCGTGTGTGTGCGCGCCTAGTACAGTGCTCAAGACTTATTTCACTCATCACAGGATAGTTCACAAAGAAAGGAAAATTTGTTGTTAATTCACTCACCCTCAGGCTATCCAAGATGTTGGTGAGAAACGGCCTCACACTCTTCAAATTTTTTTTAAGCTGTGATGTGTAGTTGATTTTTGTCATCTTGTAGTCTTGTTGCGTCGGGTGCGAACAAATTGACACATGCAAATGCTAATATACCAAATACTAGCTTATTTTACTTGCATGTACTAAATGCTAACAAATTAGCCTGACAGTGCTAACACCCTAGCTTTATCTCTCACATAGAGAACAGACTAACCAAAGTGAAATGTACACAGTCCAATAGTCTTAACTGTCGATTCTTGTCTTTTAACACAACAGATCCGCCCTCTGAACTATTTTATTATTATTTAAATTCTGCTTTCAAATTAGCACAATGCTAACTTTGTTTAAAAGATGAAGGGACTTGAGCTGACAGAAAAAGAAAAGGCTCCCACAATGCCTCACTCCCTCTTTTGCACCAGGAGCACACCTCTCTTGCTTCGTGAGATTAAACAGAAGTGCTGAATTCATCTTTCTTGTTTGGATTAGCTGCTGTGTTTCCTGTGCTCAGAGGAGATAGATAAGAACGGAAAGAAGTTAGCTGTATATATTGTTAATGGTATCTGTCAAGGTTTGCTTTTGCATGTGAAGTGTGCGTGTGTGTGTTAAAGTGGTTTATATTATAGAACTTGTACTGTTGCATGATTTTTCTCTGCATAGAAACAGCAGATTTCTGTTTTGCTTGCACACAATACTTTTGCCACATAACAAAGAAAGCACATGTACAAGAAAGTAGTAGCTTGGTTATTTGATTCAGTATGTACTTCCATCATTATAAAATCTATATGGATCCAAATTTAGATTCGTTACTTATTGTTTAGATGTTTTCCGGGAACAGAAGCATTTACATTAGTTGTCCATATCTATCTCGAGTGGTTTTTAACCATTTTTGTTTAAAAAGTAAAAGTCTGCTTATTTTACAGTCTATCAAATTATTCAAAAATGTTTTCATGGTTTTGTTTTTGAAATATTGGTCTTTTAAGATATTAGCACTAGCCTTTCATTAAATCAACCACTCAACTGAAATTTGAGACTTATTCCAGAATTGCAGGTACATTTTAAATCATTTTCCTTTTCATTTTACTTAAACTGGGATGACTTATAAACAAATATATAATTTACAGTAAACTGAATCCATTGTTAATGTAGTGTAGAAGCATATACGTGCATATAAGTATATACATTTAAACTTGCAAAATGCTTAAATGTTATGGGGAACATTTGATTCTGTTACTAGTTGTTTTCTGTTACTTATAACATTTTCCACCGTTGTTTTTGGGCTTTAGCTCGATGCTAACCTCAGATGACATGTCTAAAGCAGAATTTTATGCATTTTCATCATATTATTCTTTAAAAAATAAAGTGAATGAGAAATTCACTGAAAATATCACAATAAAAGAGTTGAGAAATTAATCTACTATTGGTGTATCTTAAATTATTGAGAGAATATAGTGGGAGTCTTTGAGCTAATCATTCAAGACAAAATGTTCCTAAATACACTTGTAAACATAGTTTTTAGAGATAACTTAATTTGTGTTATTCAAATGGGTTCATTTTGTTTTTGAAAAATAATAGAAGGTTAGCCTTGGAGATGCAAAATGTATTTTAGAATGACACGTGAGTTCAGGAAGTAATGCTTAACAAAAATTCCGCTTCTGCTTACATATGCTGTGTGAATTCCTTCAGAAAACTTGCTTATGTACTGTTTTTGCATGATGTGGGAAGGAATCCGCCATTCTTTCACTCACTCTTTCAGTGTCTCACACTTTCTTTCTTTTGTACGCGTTTGAGTTTTTACGGAGTGCCTGTTTTGTTCAATCTGGATTTGAAATGGATTTATCATCCCGGTGCAGTGCTTTTTATAATCTTTTCATAAACTCTTCTCCAGAAGTCTCATTTTGAAAATTCTCTGAATGTAATTACTTCTAATACTCCCTCTACATTAACGAAGAGATAAGCTTACAGTCATATTGATTTGTCTAAGGGGCCCTCAACGCAAGCTCCTCGGTTCTTTCCTCCACAGCACTCAGCCATAACAGGGGATTATGGACTGTTTTAGAGCGAGAGTCTTCTGAACATATGAGTGTGTTTTTGCTCCGCTCTTTTGCTAGCTCTGATGGGGGATCTGCAAATGCTGAAGTGAGCAATGAGGGACGGTGTGAATTTTTAGAGATGACTAAATGGATTTTAGCATGTAGGATTGATATTTGTTGTAGGTCCGTCTGAGCGATGTGGCCAAAAAAAAATTAAGAGAACATTTTTCCTATAAGTGAATCCTTCTCGTGATAAATGATGGAAAGGTGGATTTGATAAGATTAATGGATGGATAAACAGTCCATGTACCACAAAAAGACTGCATAGTTTAGTTCACTTTGAAGCATAAACAATACAGTGAACAGTAATCAAACATGTTTTGTTGTTTTACCAAATGAAAGTTATATTGCTATAATTAGCATTAGTGTTTCATCACCCAGCTCTACATCAAAAGCATTTGGTTTCTAGCAGAGGTGGACAGATGTCTTGGCCATCAAATTTTATTGGCCGATATTAGATTAATTTAAAGCTAATAGTATATCGACAGTAATATAAAAAAAAGTTGATACCGAAGATAAGGCTGCACGATATTGGAAAAATCGAATATTGCAATATTTTATTATTCTGCGATATGAATACAGTTTCACAAGGTGGTTTGAATAGCTCTATTTGATGGTTTTCTGGGGAGTGTATCAGTATTCAAGTACAGAAATGGAATAATCACAATGCAAAAACAGCTTTTCTTACTTGGCTTTGTCTAGTTTCTTGTCAAAATATCTAAAATTCATGGATCAAGTAGAAATATTGTTTTGTTTTCACCTTCAGATGAAATAAGTCAAAATTAAGAGTTTTTCCTTAAAGCAAGTTAAATGATCTGCCAATAGGGTAAGCAAAATAACTTTTTTGGTTTAAAATGTAGATATTTGTTCTATAAAAAAGACAAATATTTTAAGTAACGTTTAAAAGTTTTTTTGCATAAATCATTTAAATTCCCTATAGGTCTAATCAAGGAAGTCAAGGAAAATAATCTATTTCATTATTTAATGCATAAAATAGGCTAGTCTTTTCATAAAGTGTGTTTAATTGATCGGAAAAAAACTGCTGAATCTCTGTGAATATTTGGTTAATTTAGAAAACAAATGTTGTCTGTTTTAGTAATGTTAGTAATGCATAAAAAAATGCAAAGCAGAATTCTCCTGAGCTCATTAGCCCACTGACGACAGCCACTTTGTGGTGGCTTTTAAGGTGCTTTATGAGGTTTGTTGTGTTGTCTTGGGAAGTTTGGATTGAACAGGAGCAAAGGCTACCGGATCAACATCACATTCCTTGAAAAAAACAAACGCTTGCAATCTAGACTCAGTCATGTCATGCTTGTGACACGGTACAATCCCTATACTCCACCCATTAAAATAACAGCTTGGTCTTTATACTGTAAAATCGTGACTATATTCATTTATTGATCGTGGGCTACAAATATAGTTATTATGATAATAATAAGATTAATCGTGCAGCCCTAATTGCGATATAGATGCTGAAACGATATATTGTGCAGCCCTAATCGATATGGAGAAAATGATATATAATCTAATGGTTTTTTTTAGAGCGGAATCATAAAACAATTTCATAAAAAGAGAATATGTATAAAATGTCATCAGGAAATTAACTGGTATGCAGTTTGGGCTAAAATGCCTTGCATAATAAAAGAAACTGCACTTTAGTGATACAAGTAATATTTATACTTTGCATGTAGCAACAAACTGGCTTTATTTGTTAAGTGTAAAATGTATAAAGTGTTCTATTATATGTCAAAAAAGGTCCTGTTGGTTAAATAAATATTGAATAAAAATCACCTTTGAAGATTGTCATATTGTATTTTTTTTTTATCTAAAAACTTGTGCCTCTCCTAAAATATTGGAGAGTTAAATTGATTTAAACTATTTTCAAAAAAATGTATTAATGTCAAAACTAGCTAGTACTGTATACACACAAAAATGAGTAAATCCAAGGAATCATCTTTGAATAATTTAAGTGATTGTAAACAATTTATTTGGGCTGAATTTAAACAAACTAGTTAAGCTGAACATTACTAAACTTAATTAGCTTTTTTAATTTCAACACAAATAAATTGTTTGCAACAATTTAGCATTTTTTTTTTCAGTGTAGGGCTGTATGTAATTGATCATTATCGGTATCAGAATCAGCTTTTTTTTTATAATATCAGTATTAGCCTAAACATTTCCTATCTGTGCTTCCATAGTTTCTAACTTTCTTTAAAACATCTGTTTTTGTGTCTATTAGTAAGTCATACTGCTTTGAATTGACATGAAGGTAAATTAATAAATGACTATTTCGATTCCTTTCTAAGGAATGATCAAAAGGAACTGTACTGGATTCATAGTTTTAAATGTTTATTTCATGGGTGCTTTGGCAATGCTAGTGAAGGAGATTGGATCGTTTATGTGAACTGAACTTGAACTCTTATTACATACCATGTAATACGTCAAAGCTTGTCTACTAGCCGCCAGACCAATTATCTGACTCTTGTCGTATTTGTGGCATGTTGCTGTGAGAACGTGGAGCTCAGCGCTGCTGCTCTTTTACTGTTAGTATAGTTGGCAGTGTGAGCACTTACCCTGCAGGGTGCTGAGACCTGAAGATCATTAGAGGGCAAGTTCATGCCCCTCCATATGCCCAGAAGCTCTGATGGGCAGAAAGTGAGACTTTACAAAGCAGTCAAGGTCACTGAGGGAATAATTGTGCCTGCATTTAAAAATGCAAGTGGCACCAACAAATACAGCGAAATATAACACGATACACGGAACATATGTTTCGTATGACATTGTGATATTTAGGTTTTCTGCGATTTATATGTTGTAATAGGAATGCAATTTTGCCAAGATGACTTGAATTCTTATATCTGGAAAAAATTCATTGTATTAGATTGAATGGGAGGATTGTGTTGGTAAACAATTTGAAGAAAGTGGAAAAACAAAACAAAAAAACACTGTATATTCTTTGTTGTTTAAATAAACAGTTAAACATCTTTGTTAAAGCTATTAACATATTATTTTTATGCACAATGCTTTAAATTATACATGCCATAAAAATACATGCAAATGATTAACTTTCACTTTATTGTGGTTAAACTATTCCACTGTGAACTGTGGTGCTTAAATCAACTATAATTACGACTCTGATCCTGCAATGTATAAAAATTGCGCTGTTGATACTGAAACATATAATGATATATTGCGCAGTCCTAGACATGAAATAATACAACAAAATGTGACTTGAATATGATGCAAGAAAATACACCCTGTGATAAACTATAACCATACAAGGGGTTTCCATCATAGACCAGCCTTTATAAGGCTTTTTATTGGTCCTCGTAGATAAAAAAATCAGCGCATTAGACAGACACGCTGACAATACACCAGTCATTACTGGTAGGAAAACAAAGAACGAAGTAAGCATTATGGCACAGTACTTCTCATTTTTGAGTGCACTATGAAGGACATATCTGCAGCCCTAAGTAGCTGTTCATACAGAATGGGTTTTTTGTTGAAATGCAGGAGATGTAGAGAGAAGAACTGGAAAACTGAGTTTAAGCGAGATAAGTTGAACTTTTTACCGGAAGCCCCCATGTTTCTAAAATGCTGTTTCATGCACAAGATAATGCAAAAGACGCTCAAATGCTAATGTTAATCACACCGATCAAGCAAAATTTGCATGGAAAAACATTGGAAATGCAGTTCAGTGGAATGAAGAAATTCTTCTGTTTGATATTTCATTTGCATGATGGTCCAGGTGAAAGCTGCTGATATCTTTTGCTTTTATACTATGAATAATAGCTGCTATTTTTTAAATACTCTTAGTCATTTTGAATTCCAATTGCCTTGACTTCTTGAGTTGACTTCAAAAACTGAATGTCTACTATTTATCTAAGAAATATGCAGCATATTTCTTATTTAAATGATTTCTGAGCAAACAGGAATACGTTAAATACAATTTGGTACAATATTTGCCTTCATGTTGCCTTCATGCACCTTTTCTATGCAGATAATTAACTTTAAGTAACCCCTTTAATGTTCACACAGTGTTGATCACGTAATGTGTACTGAATTTGGTTGAGAAATTAGCTGAAAATTCAGCCATGTTACATAAGTTGCCTGAATTCAGTTTTGTGAGTTTCATTCTCAAAATATCCTTTGGTTTAGATAAATCACTTAATGCTTACAAAACCATTGGAGAGAGAAAGCATTTGTCTGGCAAGATGGCAACCTTGAATGACAATTGAAGAGCCAGTATGTGGGAATTAGCTGAATGATGGGTTATATTTGACATGTCAGAAAGTGCAGCAATGTCTGGCTGTGAAGTTTAACGGCTGTCTCCAAAACAGTAGACCTGTCTTGAGTCTCTCAGTGTCAGAATGCTCTTAAAATCAATTTATCTCCCTGCCTGGTCTCTCTTACATAGTCACATTTACTGTAGCGAGGCTCGCTCTGATAGGATTCTGTCTGGCTGGCTGGCCGAGTTATAGCGCAGTAACTTCACCCTGCATCTCTGTGGCAAATGGGAGGAGCCTAAATCAATCACTAGGGCTCAGGCCGTCACCAAGGGCAACTGGTAATTGCAGCTCTGCTGGCTGATGCTTTCAGCGTGGCAGTTCTTATTTGACCTCGCTGCAGACTTTTCACAGGTGCTCGTCTCTGTTGGTTTGCTGTAGAGCCGAAAGTGATCTATGAATGTAGTGCGTGTGCCTGGTGGTGGTTAATGATAATTAATGCAGCTCCCCCTAGAGGAAACAGTGGAGGGCATTTGCACAATGTGTTTGTGTACTGCAGAATGCTGTTTTTAAGCACAGCAGTAATTAGCTGACGAGGTGAAACTATACCGTCCTCAGAAATGATTATCAGATTTTTTATCAGGAACACCCACACGGTAATCTCTCGTTTATGCATTTTAGAACTATTGTTCTGAACGCTTTGTCCTTCAAATCCCCATCCTTAAAACCTGAGACCTTTCTCATAGCTTTTGCCATACCTTATGAGCGCACTTGTGTTTTTGCTTCATAAAAATGTGATCCGAATTTTAAGTGAGTGTGAACCTTTTTCTTTTTTTTAAAGGTGCCATATATATTACACTTACAGGATTTACATGAGAATGAGGTTCATGCTGTACTAGGTATTATCTAGATTTTAAGTCCAAAAAATAGCCACATTGGCGAGCAAACGTCAGTGTTGTGGCTAACATATAAATCTTTTTTCATTTCAAAATGATTTTGCCCAATCATAAGTTACACACTGGTCGTGGTGGTTGTTGTTTAGCGATTATATGACTAGCAGTATGACAAAATACAAATTTTGTATACCTTCGATTTCCGAATATTACCTCGTAGCATGCAGGTTTTCATGGCTTTTTGTGAACTTGAGTAGGGGGGAAACACTTAAAATTTTCATTCTAATGCTTTCTAGTTATTGCATATGAATTTCTCATATGTGTGGAAAACAAATGGAGATATTTTGAGGAATGTAAGTCCTAACATCATTGACTTTTATTGAATGTTTCACAAAAGGGATTGTAAAAGGCTACATTTGCACAGTCAGTGTGTGGGCTTGACAACCACATTTACTCTTATGCTGTATATATGTCCAAGTCTTAAAAATGTACTGCTCATTCAGCAGCTTGTGGTAGAGGCTCGAATATTGTCTGTTTGAATGTGGAAATCAAGTCAAATCTGTGTTCTATTCGTGGACATCACCCGTAACCATAACAACAGTGGCTAAAGTAAATATCAATGATGGCAATGTCCAAAATTGCAATATCTTAACACGTTTGACACCAAGTTCAACTTGTGTGTTTTTTTTTTCTTTCTTTTTTCTCATTACTGTTTTTGAAGCTTTTATATCTCAGTGAAGAGTAGAGCATTTGAGTCGTGCACAGATCACAAAACTTACTAAAGTAGCTCCGGTGGAGGATAGTGGATCAATCTAAAACTTCATATGACACACGGCTCATATTTACATTTCTGTAATTTCTTGAAATTGCTCATGAAAACCCAGAAGACGCTTGATGCATATCGAGCAGCTCTCCGGCATTGTCGCTTGAAAGATAAATACTCATTCAGTATGAATCAACTTAACTTTATAGATGTAGTGAATGCCAGTAAATCGCAATCCACATGCTTTGAAGTACGATCAAAACGAGAATTTATTTTAAAGTCCAGTTTTATAAAAAGCACATTAACTAGATGCTACCCTTGAAACCCCCCAGAGGCCTCGATGTGCTTAAAGTGAAATCGAAGAATGAACTGAAATAACGTCATTTTGAACATTTTGAACCTGTTTAAACAGCTCATTAAAGCAAACTTTTTGGGGGAGTTAGTTTTAGCTCCTAAACGCCTGGCTGTGGGTGTGTTGTAGAACTCCGCCTTCTGTGATGTGGTTTATTTCTCATATCTATTAAGGTCAGACAGTGTAACATTATGCAAAATAGCAACACTAGGACCCCTCACTCCCCCATGCCTCAAATCTCTCTGAAACCAACCGATAATGCTTATGCTGGAGAAAGCTGTTTGCAAGATCTTTATGAAACTCTTCTTCTCTCTCAGCTGCCATCGTTGCTCTGGGTCTTTAGAAGTCTTAATGTCTAAAATTTCAGAACCAAGATATATTGTGTTGTCGGTTTTAAACGGTCTTAATTTTGCTTTGTCCAAGTAAAGCTACTCAATCGGGCCAACATCATCCAATGACCAACAATACATCTCAACAAAACCTTTTTTTATATATAAATTTTTTTTATTGCAAAGAGATGATTCACAGCAGCTTTTAGATATTTTTGCTGCAAATTACCCATTAAATTCCCTAATCAGGGAAAGAAAACTAAAAACAATTAGACAATTCCTCATTATAAAACCGGGCTATTAGAAAAAAATCCTTGGTGTTTAACCCTGTATAAGTCTAAAATTTTATTCTTAATGGTCTTAAAAGTGTCTTAAGTCTTAAATTTGACTTGATGAAACCTGCAGAAGCCCTAGTTTAGGGGTACATGAAAGAAGTGGGACACATTTACAACCCCACTTACTGCAGCACGGGTGTATTGAAGTGTTCCAAAACTGTAAAATGCCACTCAGCCTTTTTGCCCTTAAACCACGAATGAAGAGGAACTTCATTTAAAGTAGACCGGGGCCTTTAGCCTATTTCTAAATAATGTAATACACGGTATGTGCATGTAAGTGCACACACTGTAAAATAAAGTGCAACCACCATTTTTTTTTTTTTTTTTTTTTTTTTTAGTTTTTCACTTTCTTAAATTACACCAAAGGACTAGTGCGACTAGTGGCCTAAGACTGAACCTGACTAATTCAACTAATTCTCCCACTCATATCTTTCTATCTAATGTTTGCCTGCCTCACCTCATTTCCGTTTTACTCCTTCTGTTTCCATTGTTTTCAAATTTTTCTTTACTTCTCGGGAATCCTATTGTAGCATTTCTTTTGTCTCGCTCTCTCCAGCCATTGGCTTTGTCTTTTGCTCCAGGAATCTTTCCAGACAGCGTGATGTGCTCTAAAAGGATCTCCCTCTCACGCTTCAATCTCAGCGCACAGTGGAAAAACCATCAGCATGCCCCTTGTAACACACCCAAGTGCTTTTTCTGCTCCCTGGCAGTCATGCACTCCAAAAATAAAAAAGCCAGTGATAATGAGAAGAAAAATCATATTAGAGTGCCTAAAAGCAGCAAAACGGCTTGAAGAAACATGACCATGCTCTCAAGAAAAAGGGCGACACATTGTAAGCACTTACAATTTTTGAAAACATACTGTTTAATTTGTCTTGCACTCTGGCTTTCATGGAGTCTGAAGACAGGGCCTGATGGGCATAACCAATCCACCTGCAGAGCTGATATGAGCACTGATCACTGTTCAAACAAGTGTGCTGGCAGTCGGATGGTAATTGAAATGCACAATGGGCCGGCCCCATCATTCAAGCGGTTGAGCAGAAAGCACCGACAAGGCTCATCTATCGGTCTCTTTGTTCTCTCTACAGTGCGCTGTGTTCGATTGATGGCTGGGTGGAGATGATCGTATCTGTCTGTTCTGGAATTGATATGAACACGACCGTCAATCCATAGGGACTGATCCAGTAAATCAATTAGTCGCTTTGCGCAGATGTGCTGAATACTGAATTTGCAGAGTAAACTACAAAACCACTTAATGAATACAGATGGCTTGGGATAAGTAACATCAGAAAATTGTAATGCATAAGCACAACAGGTGGAAAGAGCCTTCAGGGCTTATCACGCTTCAACTAGTTAACCCTCAGTCATTCTCCTGTTTTCATTTTGGAGGTTTTCTTGTGAGGATTTTCTGTGTTCACCACAGCACAGGCAATCTACATGAGTGTGCATGCTTAGTCATTGTGTGAGTTTTGTTGTAACAGCTTAGCTTTTAATTTTTTTAATTAAGACTAAAAGGGTGAAAAGGCACAGCCTTTGTTTACAGGAACACTCATTTTTTAGAAACCTGATGATATACAGCGTTGCTCATGAGACTTGAAATGAACAAAATATTAATATAGGAATACTGTGGAGTAGTGAATAAAGGGTAATAATAATAAGGGTCCTTTCAAAAAATGCGTAACTCGCATTTATATATATATATAAAATATATATATTTTGTCCTTCATTCCATCTAGTCTCTTTCTTGTGTTCTTGTTATTTCGTTTTTTGATGGAAAAGAAAATCCAAAGAAAAGAAAAAATAATCCTAAGAAAGTTTGTCATGCATGAATACACTTGTATCACGAGTTCTTTTGAGCTTGTTCTTTTCCATGAACCGATTGACCTGATTCTCCAACTGCGTTTGCTGCAGTTTTTGGGTTATGAGCTCACTGAAGGAAAAGTTTTATGCTGATTAATAGTTGATATTTAGGTATGTTTTAGTACTGGGTTATTAATTGAAGGTGATTTTCATATGCAATTTTTCAGTATTACTCAGCCACTTCAGATAAACCTTCAGTACGTGCGCTCAGATGGAGCAGTGTTTACTACAGTCGTAGTAAAATGATAAGCTATGCAAAAATTGATTCGAAAATCAAAATTGATTTAATTGTTTCATGAGAATGACAGCTGTTTGTGCGTTTAGGGTTATTACACATAATAACACTACTCTAAATGCACTTCATAACTTCATTCGAGTGTTTGAAATAAATCTTTCCCTGAGATGATTCTGTATTCGTGTGATTATTAGTCAAACTGAACAAAAATGAAAGCAGTTTCAAACTTCTGTTTATAATGAAACACTATGGGGATTTTCTGGGTTTCTTTGTGGGTGTTTTTGAGTTTCCTTGAGAGCACCCGCTGAGGATTTACTGCTGATCCCACTGTGCTTCCCTCACATAATGTGCATGACAAACACAGTTTTTCCTCAGTTGCGTTTGTGATTATTTGCCCAGCCCTAGTATATTCTTACACAAAGCTATCAAATAGCTTCAAAGCTGCTTTTTGGTGATAATTTGGTGATAATTGGTGATTTTTCTTAGCTTAAAGTGATTTTTGTGAGTTGTCCTGCAGATCTTTTTATTTTACAGAGAAAATAACAGAGTACAAGTTTTGAATGATGTTAGGTTGAGTAAATGACTTGGCGGGGGAAAAAAGGTTAGAAACATACCCTCAGGCAACTAGTGACTGCCTAACCTTGTTGATCTCTCTTGTGTCCCTGCAGACACATCTTCATGGGGTAGTTAAAAGCCTGGGCTTAATTTAACCGCCAGTATAAGTTCCCTTCCTGTCGGATGGGCTCTGCTCTCACCGCTTCACAAGGCCTCCACTTAGTCAAAACAACTGTTAATTGACAGGCAGAACGACCCTGAACAGCCCTTGAATAAAACATGAGCTAGAGGTTGGAAGTTACGCATGATCAAGTGGGAATTTAGAGGAAAGCAAAAGAGAGATCTGTGGACTCACAGCTCTCTATCTCCTCTCAGCTCATATACTAGGCTTCTTTAATTTGTCTACCCTAAATGGGTTTAACAACCAGTCTAATCAGCCTCCAGCCTTCAGTCCGTTGGAAATCCAAAGACTGCTTTGTGGTAATTCATAATCTTTTGCACGCACCGCATGTCATGGAAAGATTGAAAACCAAGAACAAAATGAAATTATTGACTTCTTTTGATTGCCTTGGAACCCTCCTGGGTTTTGGCGTTTTAGGGTGAGAACAGTAAAGGGAAAAAACTCTTGGCTTGTGCTTGGGATGGCAGCCTACAACAACACTTGACAGTCAGACAAGCTCCAGAGGCGTCTAATGCATCTGTGTTCATGAGCTCCTTTCCAAACACATACATTACTTTGCTAAACAGCATTTTAAACCATGTTTTCCTATGCCAAGTCCATTCTAAAGGGCAGTATACCTCATTTTGGCAAAATATTACTTTGCTACTGTAGGTATTTTATGCAGTGTGTCTAGAGTATTCAGCACAGCAACTTGCCGGAGTAAAATTCTTAAGGAACGAAAGGTCACATTACTTTTCACATTACTTAGGGCCAGATTTACTAATGGTTTGCACCATTTAATAAGGTTTTAATTCAATAAATATACCATTGTCTAAATGTAAAACAATAAGAGTATGTGCCTCAACTAAATCAATAATTGCACAGAAGAACGATATCATTGCAATTACTGTCAGATTTATTTTCCATTTTGTAAAACAATACAGAATTTGATCGGCTGAATTTGAATCCACCATGTTTTTAAATGGTGTGAACATTAAAAGCAACAGACAACAAAACAATTTTGTGCATCAGCTATCTGTATAGTTATCATTCTTGGTGTAGACAGTGCTTTCCCTTGAGCATTCTAAAGCTAGGATCGTCACATCAGGCACTTTATAAATAATTTCTAAGGATCTCCTGATCAAGTTTTTGCATGTCCCTGATCAGAACAGTTTCTGTTGATACGGAGAATTTTTGTCCATTATTACATTTGTATTAAACCTCTTATGTTTGTATTTAAAATTAGCAGAATAATTACAACCTCTTAAGGGAAGAAAAATAGCTGAGAAACTTTAGGGCACATGAAGCCAGTCTCAGTTTTGAAGCAAGACGCATCTCATAGCAAAGCATTACAGCAGTGATGGGAGTTAAAAAATAAACAGTAAATAAAGGATTTACTGATTTAGTTTTAGCTTAGTTTATTACAAAAGAATAAATCAAATATTGAAGAGCATGGGAAGTGCTCTGGCACATCACATGCATTTGTGTTTGTTTTTGTTTTTTTTGTTTTATTAGCGATGGAAATGAAAATTTCCACTATCTGGACAGGAGCTGCATGACAAGATCTGGCTTAGGTTAACAATTACAAATTACAATTACAAAAAAAATGCATTATCAGTCCCCAGTACTACTTTTTGAGATTACCCTGGGACATCCTTAATTATTTCAAATGCAACTTAGTTGTTTTTAAAACATTGTGGGTGGACCTTGCAGTTTCCGGTGTGACTAGATTTTGCATTAAAACTTGAGTACATTTTGAAAGGCTATATATTTGGTTTTTACCAGTAGGCATTTGTTAGTATTCACAAACATAATGATCAAGACATGTGTACCAAAAAGTTTAAACTTTCTCGTTTCTTTGCTATTTTTCTTCTAGAAAGTTACAACAGATGAAGTTGACTTTTGTACTTTTAAGCTCGACTAGCATGAATCCTATTTAATTTCCTCACACAACACAGGTCCTCAAAGCAGACAGCTATTTTTGTTACTGTCTCAAGTAGTCTGTTTTTATTCTGTCTCATTGGTTCCATTTTCAACTGTAAAACAACAGCCTTTGTTGGCATCCCTCCTGAAACAAAACAGCATATGCTGGTAAGGTATACCAGCCAGGAGCCTGTAAAGAAGCAGCTCATGACCAGCTCAAACCAGCATTAAGACCAAAACAGACTTTTTAGCAGGGACAAAGAGTAATTTCAATGTGTGTGCTATAAAAAAATAATAATGAAAAACTAGCATTTTGCATTGCACAAACTATTTGCATATGCGTGTGTGTTAAACGTTAAATGTTCTTTGGGCCGCAAAGACAGTAGACAGCTAGGCAGCCCGCTAGCTTGTGGAGCAGAACTTACAATTTCATTCTTTCGCTTTTCACGCACCTCATCAACCCTGTCACAAGTATTCAGCTTTGGAGGAAGTATTCTTCCAAAGTGCTAATGTTTGAAGACGCGTCTAAATGTGGAGTGGCTCGGAGCTGAATCTCAGCCAGCCGTTTAATAGAAGCGAGCGCGAGAGAGCACGCCTAGAGCCACAGCTGAGACAAAGACACGCTTAGAGACGCAGAAACACACACTGTGTCCATTCATCTTTCTCCAGTGGGGAATGAAAAAAAAAGAAAAACACACACACGCACAGAGTGAAGATACATCGACAGGGTGCTGCTGGCCAGTGACCTGAAAGGGGAATGACAGAGCAGCAGACGCGGTCATGGTCACAGCGGGGGCTTCTGGGTAACAGGACATCTCTCTGTGATGCTTCATCTTTCACATCAAAGGGCTTTGAGCATCCCTGCGTTATTCTACCCTGTTAAAACGTGTCATTGTGTCGTCAGAACAAACAGCTTCTTGGCTTTCATGTTGCTACATTTTATATTAAACATCTGAGTTGTTTCTGGTCTGTGTTCATAAAACCAACTGGTTGTTCTTGAAACATTTTGTTTACATTTCGGCCAACATATAAAATGATTGACAGAAACGTTTAAATAATTAAATGTTTTTTTGTGTGTGTTTGTGAAGCGGATAAGCTACAACAGGTAAACAGGCTTCAGAGGAACCAGTTTGAAATGAGGTCATGTGATGTTACATTTACCTAAGGAATTCCATTCAGTGTTCATAAACTTAATAATGAACTATAAAATATGAATGATTGCAGAAAGAAACATTTGATATACATTTATAAATGTATATAGAATATTACGTTCTCTGTACATATAAAATATAAATTCAAGCCTGAAATGATTCATACCCCAGGGGGTATTAAAAATATACCACTATTACATTTTAAATGTTTATATTTTATATCAAATTTGAAATAAAAACTTAAAATTAGGGCTCTGTGAAATCGTTTTTCTGTTTTTCCAATGTTTACTTTTTGGTTTCTAATGGTTAGAAAATACATGTGAATAATCCATAATTCATGTCAAATAAATTGAAATCATAAATCTTTTAATTTTTAATTCAACAACATTTAATAAATGGTCTAACAAATTAAATTTTTAGGATTTTGTTTGATTAATCTTAAAATTAATGTGAATATTCATTTAAAATGTTTTTATTTATTTATATATAATTATAATGACTGTCGCTGCTCCTGAAATTTCTGTTTTTCCACAGAATTGTAATATCTGTGCATTACTGGTTTACTATAAAAATGTCAAACTTTCTTCCACATAATTAATTCAAAGCGGGTTCGATTTTCTTTTTTTTCTTTTTTTATTTTTCACATCCGAAAAAAGCGCCTTGAGAGGTATTTTGACAGTTCAGATCCACCGTACAAGTGAACGGCAAAATACAAAATGCCGTCACTTGAGCCACGGATCACTTTATGACAAACACAGTGCATAGTGTGGTCAAATTTGTTTTTCACAATCTAAAAATAACAAATCTATTCGCTCTCTTTTTTTAAACCAGATTGTTTCCAAACCCAGCTTTATTGCTTATTGGAAAAATTTTGTAAGAATTCCTAAATGGGAAAGTATTTGGTCATTACCTCACAAATCTTTAGATAAAAGAAAATATCTTTTAAAGTAATTCATAAATTCTATTCGGTTAAACATTTTCTCAGTAAATTGAAAAAGGATATAGATATAGATTGCTCTTTTTGTTCTCTGTATTTGGAAACTGTACCCCACATCTTTTGGCACTGTGGTTATGTTAAAAAGCTTTGGTATGATGCTTCTGTCTTTATCAAAATAAAGGTACTTTTTAATTTTTGTTTTAATTTTGAAAATGTAATGTTTAGATATTTTAATTATGATAATCTGAATATCGACGTTTTTGTTATTAATCCATTTATTTTGTTGATTAAGTTTCATATTCATAAGTGTAAATTTTCAAACAAAAAACCTGTTTTACTTTGTTTTATAAGGAACTGAAAAATAACTTTTGTACTATTCAGCATAGTGCTAATAGAAAAGCCATTAAAACTGTCCATTTGTGCTCTAGTTTCAAAATCTTTGATTAATGTAAAGGTCCTGCTTATTTGTAATTGTAAGAATTTAATTTAATTATTTATACTCTTGGTTTTTGTGTTTTTTTTATTAATTTTTTGTACTGTTATTATTATTTACCTTCCATCACCCTGGTGTTATTTTGTTTGTTATATTGTCATGTATGTGTTGTTTAAAGCATAAAAAAACCTGTGCATTAGATAAGACAGAATGTGGTGGACAGTTGAGAACCCATGATGGATTCTGTGACCGTCACACCTCTCCCCTGTTGATGTTTGGTGTGTGTGCATGTGTGTGCGCTTCAGTCCGTTGCTCCGATACGTCAACACGACCATCTGCCAGTCTCTGTTCAGCATTTGTTTACGTACGTAAACGTGTGAACAATCATAAGCAATGTATCAAAATTCCACAAATTTTCTGAAATATACTTTGCATTTGGGGATAATCCAGCGCAGCTCTTTGATAAGGAGCTGAACTCTCCTTCCTCTCTATGTAGGCTAGTATTGGATGAACACAATATGCAGCCTATTCCTCTTCCTTTTTCTACTTTGGAGAAGAGAGGAGGACAATATGAATACAAAAAAAACGCATAGGAAGATTTCGGACTTCAGTGTGCAAAAACCTTAAAGGTACAGTATGTAAGTTTGACATCCAGTGGTTGAACTAGGTATTGCACTCCTGGGTCAAAACAAACGCAAGCACAGGTTGCCAGATTGAGGAATAGGAGCGAGTGATTTAAATTGTGTTTTAAAAGCAACAGCACCCGATAGAAGGAATATTTTCCACATTAAAAGGAGTTTTTGTCCTAACCAACACCTCGAATCGATATATTAGAAACGACCTCTATTTCTCACAGGTGAGCAACAGACAACTATGACAATGATCACCTCAGGTAAACCTCATGTGCTTTATTCAGTGTTAAATGCTAACAATGTGAGTTTGAATGCCATTTTACATGACATGTATTGCCATATACTGAAAGCAGCAGCAGATAGTTCACCTCAGATCTTGAAAATAAAAAAAATAAAATGTAACTTTAGAACTAAACGCATATGAGAGATTCAGCAGGTACATTTAATAATGTCGGCGGTTAATATGTATTAATTAGATTATAAACCTTACCATTTCGTGAGTGAGGGCACATTCTGTGCTTCTGAATGGCTGTATTTAAATTTCTGTGGTGTTTCATCTCGTCACGAAGCGTGTTGTTAGGACACGTGGTTGCAATGTAACCTGCTCACCTAATGTTTACGTTCGTAATATTTATATCATTTGCTAATTATTAACCTCATGTGGAAATCTTTCTCATTTCGGAGTCTGCTACTGTCCACCGGAGGTCGCATTTCGAGCGCATGCTTTCAGAGCCTTTCTGAGTAAATGAATGAATGAATGAATCAATGAATGAAATACGTGGTTTTCCACCAAGGAAACCCGGGGTGCTGAAAAATAATTGCCTAAACTGGCATTGGGCAAGTTAAAACGATCAAAACATTTTCAAAGCAGAATATCTGACTTCAGCATTGTTTTTCAGATAAACAAGAATGTTCACTTGGCATGTTTCTTAAAAATCTGCAAACATATTATGGTATTTTTATGCTTTAGAAGAGTCAAAAACTTACATCCAGCACCTTTAAGGCTAACCTCCTGCCATTTCTGTGTTGTAGATGATGAAGCATGCGTGGGACAGCTACAGACAATATGGCTGGGGCCACAATGAGCTCAAACCCCTCGCCAAGAAAGGACATTCCACCAACATCTTTGGTAAGTAAGGAGCACACACGCATGCTGGAGTCTCATTTACATGTAAATGACTGCACTTGTGGGATGATTTGGTTCAGGCTGGTGAAAACAGACTCGCATAATTCCATCTACATCCACTTTTTTGTGCCATTTTTAACTCGCACCCTGGAACGGTGAGACGTGCTTGCTCAGTTCGTCGTCCCTAATCATTTCTCTGTTTGTTTGTGTGTGTTGTTTATCACTGGCTCTAAGCTGCAGAGCTAAAGACGATTCGACTGCTGGGACTGAATCTGATCTGTGTGTGTACATGTGAAAATGCCTGAACAAAGATCATAAAATCACAATTGATCTTGTTTTGCTTCTCGCTTCTTGCTGCTGATGTAACCAAGGCCATTTGTGCAGGGAAAAAGAGTAGTATAAAATAAATAGTTCTTACTCTGAATCCCGATAGGTCGAGCTGTGTTGAATGTCATTGTGACATGCAGATATTATGCTATTTTAAAGGTTCCTCGTTGTATTTTGGAGGTCTTCTGCAGTGTGTTTATATCCATTCAAGGTCAAAAAACACTTTTCAATTTTTCTGTTTCTCATAGTGCAACATCAGTTCTTTCCTCACAGTCTCTGAAATGGTTTTTAAGGAAAGTCTGTTCACTCAGCGGCCATATTTGCAACCTCATCCTCCACCACGGATAGTTTATCAAAGACCAAAGTCCTAACAAAATGAATGGGGGAATCCTGGAATCTTAAAAACTTCTTGTTGTACTCTAAATTTAATTACATATTTCATTCAGCAACAAAATCTAAAGTGACCTGCCCCATTAATGTTCTTACTTAAACCTTAATTACAATTAAAACATTTAATTTTCAATTTGCTACTGGATTTTCTAAACTATATGGGGATGGAAATCTGTATATTTCTCACTATTGAAAACAGCGTAGCGATTACCTTGGATTACACAACGGCATTTTTGTCACTGGTCAGTGTTTACGGTTGACAGACCTAGCTGACGCAGCATTCCCTACCCTGCCTTCTCTTAAAAAAATATATTTTTATTAGGGTAAAATATGCATTTGATTCACCATGAACGTGTTTAGTGTAAATTAGTGAACAGGACTTCGACTGATTAATTCAATTCAATTAAATTCAAGTTTATTTATATAGCGCTTTTTACAATGTAGATTGTGTCAAAGCAGCTTAACAAGTTCAAGTAACGTCCAGGTTTTAGAGTTTAGTTCAGTTCAGTGTGGCCTAAGTTTCACTGCTGAAAGTTCAAACACTGAAGAGCAAATCCACTGAAGCGCAGCTCCACAAGTCCCGATCCGAGCAGGCCAGTGGCAACAGTGGCGAGGAAAAAACTTCACCAATTGACGAAGTGAAGGAAAAAAAACCTCGAGGGAAACCAGACTCTGTTAGGCACGATAATTTTCTTCTGGCCAAACTTCCTATGTGGAGCTGCAGTCTAGGCGCCGGGCTGGAGAAGCTGGACATCCATCGTGTAAGCTGCAGGATTAGTTTTTTTTTTACAATCATTTTGCCACAAATTTCAGAACCCTGGTGTCAATTTTCGAAACTCTAGACACAAAATTCACAACCATTGCCAAAATTGCATGTTTTTGCAAAACTCTTAATTTTTTTTTTTTTTTTTTTTGTCTCCCAAATGCTTGGATACAATTCACACAAGTCAAAGATACTTTGGTCATTGGACTGAGATCCCCTTTTCAATATAATACAATTAAACATCAAATTGATCCAATTTCAAAATGCAACTCAAACATTACATTTGAAATAACTGCGTATCCATTTACTTAACATGATGTAATTATCAACTGATACAAGCACTCAAAATTATAAGTAACTGTTGCATTACTCTTGATGCGTGGAATATTACATATTTAGATGATGAAAGTTTCAGGATAGATCAAATGACATCAGTTACCACAGAAGATGGCCCAACTGCATTATCTATAGATTTCATCTTTATTCATCCTTATTCCATATTTATGGATTCTATGTTCCATGTACCACTTTTACAGACAATGTTTTCATATTTATAACATTACTATATGCAAGAAAGCCCAATCACAGCTGACCAATGTCAAATGAAAACACCACTATTATCTGAAGGGGAGAACCTGTGGCCAAATCCACAGGACCAGACTGATGGAAACACAGATCCCACAAAAAAAAAAGAAATCTGATGTATAGAAATATATGCAAATTACATATGTGGCATATTAGTTCATATGGATTTCACACACATAAAACATATGTCATACATGTCAAAATATTGCAAAAATTGAAATTTTTCAACAATTAGAATTACAAATATGTACATATGTTATGCAATTACATTATGTTAGTACCTATAATTGATATAGGTGTCTATATACGACTGTATATAAACACACACACACACACACAGATATACATATATGTTGAAAAAAATGTAAACATTTGTTTTTGCAATATTTTGACAAATATGACATTTTATGTACAGTATGTGAAATCCAAATATAATTTGCGTATGTTGCCATATATCATGCCATGTATCAGCTTTCGATATGGGGACGTGCAGAGGGAAACACTTTTGTTAACTTTTTATAAACAGTAAACCTATGTTATGATTGAATGAATAAAACTTTAGCTCAGTGTGTCTCTCTATACTTATGTATAAACCATAATGACACCTGTATCATATATTTTAAACAACAATATTTGATGACTGTTAAGGATTGTTTATTGAAACGGTGTGTATCTTGTGTGCTGGTGATCTAAAGTTATGTTCCTGTAGCATTTGTATAATAAAAGGATTGTGAACCAATGATCCTGCAAATGCAAGACTTCTGTAAAGAAACCAATGCAACATGCAAAGTTTTGAACACTGGAGAGTCTATGTTAAAAGTAGACACTGTTTAGAGGTTTGTGTCTAGAGTTTTGAAAATTGGCATCAGGGTTATGAAACTTGTAGCAAAGCAAATGAGAAAAAACTGTAAAGTTATTTCCTCACAAAAGCTGTTTATTCCGTGTAGTGATGCCTCTACTCCATTGACTTATATTAAAACAAAATGGCCTCCGGTCTTCTTCCCTACCTACTGGCATTAGCATTAGCTGGTACATCTTTTAGGCTAATGATTTCTGGCTTGTCATCTGGCTTGTCATCTATTGGATTTGACTGCGCATGTGCAAGTACTGGCACTACACCAATATCCTTTACAGCTGTTTCCATGGTAACAAGCGGTTGTGTTACAAACACTGGAATGACAAAACCTGGAGCAAAAACTGCAGGATGACACTGGAAGGACACGATATTTGATCGAATGTGTGGTGATGTTTATTCTCCTGTCAAAATTAACGCAGGCACATAGTAGTCGCCAAACAACAGTGCTTGCTGACAAGTGAATCTGCACAGACTCCTTCCCCACAGAACTGTGTGTCTATATACACTAACGATTGGTTATTTTGACCAAAAGGCAGGACTTCCTTCACTGTGGTGGCCATACTGAGCGTCTTACTTTTCCCAATTCATAGTAATGCAAGTGGACCATCTTTGTAAATCTTTGATCGTGTTTCTCTAATCTGCTCCTGTCTGAGAGATGTCTCTGCTCAGATTGGGCCGAGTCTGTTGTAATTGTTCTGCTGCTTGCAATGTTTGTCAGAAACCATACATCAATTACCATATCTGAATATCAGCTCCAGTTGCTTCCTCAGCAGTTATAGACACTGTGAAACGTACAGTGATGCTGGCGTCTGATTAGGGCTGGGTGATAAAACAATAATGATAATTGGACAATATGTAAATGTTCTCAATAAAACCAGTTTCAGTAAAATCTGATAAATGCACCAAAGCTGGAATCAAACAACACTACTCGGTTGAACTCCAAGCCAAACTGATCATTTATCATCTCAGTGCAAATGAAAAGAGCACAGTGCACGTTTAGAGCAAATACACTGACAGTCTTGGTCACGAGACCACTGAACATCAGTGTGAGATCCAATGAGAAGCTCAGGTTCAGTGTAGAGTTACCTAATTAAAAAAACACACTAATGTTTCTGTTTTAAACCAGGATAAAACAGCACTGACAAAAATAAAGGAATCACTGAGCCACAACAATCCAGTTAGATTGGTATTGGAATTGGAAGGACATTAAGGTGAATAAATACTGAGCAAATTTTTAAGTTTTGAGTGAACTAACCCTTTTATTTGAATTACTTTAACCTGTTACACCTAAATAATGTTTTTTCAACTCAAGTTATTAGTTTTTAGAATTTTAAGTTTAAAGAACTTAATTCATGTAGGTGTAACAAGTTGTCGTAATTTAAGTTTCCCTTTTTACGGTGTGCTATTAAAAATATATATATTTACAGTGTTTTTATAGGCTATATTGTTAGTTTTGTGCATTTTATGTTATTATATTAATTTGTGTAGTAGCTAACACTGTTATTAGGCAACTACATTTCAGAACAGTTATCATAGAAACAATATAGTAACTTTTGCGAGGTTGTGTGTGGTTTTATATAGCCAACATTATGGCTAATTTTAATCTTAACTAAATTTAGATCTGCATCCTAACTCAAACAGGCATTTCTGAGAAATAAAAGTTATGTTAGCATGGACTAAAGTAGCAGAAACAAGTTTATTCAAGTTTATGAGGTCAGAAAACAGCATCTTGTTGACATTGCAAGCCAAACGCTTCCAAGCCTCAGTTACAACTGCAGTGTTTGTGGGCCAAATAGACATTTTTGAGCAAGCGTTTCAGCATCCAGAAAAGCACAATGAAGGGGCGGTTGCTATGATAAATCTGGGGTTAACAATGTCGCGAGTCCCATCCTCCATTATTTTCTCATTACATCATATTACTGAACTGAAATATTGTGAATGCTGTCTTTAAATATTTAGTGTAGCAAATCCACCACAGCCTTGCTCTGAAACTTGGCAAGATTTTGGATGATGTTTTATTTGTTCTTTTTCTGAGATACCGAAGAGAATCTCATGATGCAGCAGTGTGTTTTAAACAAAAAAAAGGAATAGCTTTTTGAAGAAGAACAAAGATACGGTGAGAAGAAGAGAGAGTGTGGAAGAATAAGAGAGATGTGAGAGACTCATACTGCAGTGCGGTGTGCTGAAGTGTCTTTCACACTTCACTTTCATATTTAATAAGCCTGTCTTTATTTCTACCTTACACATGGAATGAACTCCTCAGCCGAACATGTATTGATCACTCTGTGTATTTTGTACTTGAGGACTTGTGGATGACTTTGCACTTCTTTTTCAGAGGTCTCGTTGTGATCTAGTGTTCATTTTGTTGTTCGTGTTTAGTCAAGTTTTGTGAACTGAATGTCTGGGAATTTTAGTCTAGTTTTAGGGCCTGTTTACGCTACGTTTTCAAGCAAAAACAATAATCTTTTTATGATTTTGTCTGTTTGTTTACACGACAATGCAATTTTAGGACTGAATATGCTTAAATCTGAAATCTGGTTACAAAGCAGAGGTTTTTTTAAAACGCTGCCACTGTTGTGTCTGTGAAAACACCCAATAATTATAGTCTTTGAAAATTATGACGTCATAAACTTTTCAGTTTTTGTCTGCATTGTTGTCATGTAAACATAGCTTTAGTGAACAATTTTTTAAAAATCATATTGCATATGGGTTAAGCTGGCAGCGATTATTTTGCTCACAAATATAATCAAGCTTTAAGATATAATTGCTGTATATATATTATAATATTTAGCATTCCATCAGAATTACAGAAATGTTTCTTGTAGGCACAAACTCATACGCATTGTTGAATTTACATCATTTACTGTACTGACTTTATACAAGCATGTACAGTAAATGTGTCTGCATTTATGGAAAAACTCTTAAAATATGAAATTCCTAGTAATTTAAGTAATTCTATAATATGATGTTTTAAAATAAAACAGGAGGAAAAAGCATTCTATTGATACACAGCAATTGCACAAGTTCATTAAATCTTTATATTGCTGGTCGTCATTTGTAAGTTTCTTTAGATAAAAGTGTCTGCTAAATTAATAAATGTAAAATGTTATAAATCAGATGAAGAGAGACGCTTATGTCACATTGTGTTGTAGTAAAGAGCACAAGTGGCTCATGAAAGAAAGCAGACAAGCTCTATGACACTTTAATTTAAGCAGGATATCTGTAATGAAAATTGCTAAACTCCAGTTTACACATTACACAACTGCAATGGTGCAGTATTGCTAAATTGAAAAGATTAAATAAAACCGTGAAACAGAAAAGCTCTCTGATTAAGGATTTAAACTCTTGACATCTGGCAACCACAAACATGAAGCTCATAGTAGAGGCTTGTGTTGTTGTCTATAATATATTTTCTCCTATTTTTTTTTTTTGTCAAAAAGATAGAAAGAGGTTTTGGTAAAGTTTTTATTTTAGATACATTCTAGTCTCATCTTTTATTTTTATTTTGTTGTTTTGCATCGTGATCTAGTCAGTGATCATTTAATGATTAATCTTGACATGTTTTCATTGTCTTGATTTAATCATTAAAAAAAAAAAAAGCTGGTTAACCAACCTTTGGTCAAAGTTAATGAAATTAACCTCTGCTTTTATATTTTTCTGAAACATTTCCATCCTTCTCATGTGTTTGCAGAATGTGCTGTGCTTTGCTAAATAAAAAAAACAAACACCGATTTCACACATTTATAAACACGGTTTATGACTTTGTCTGGCAACTTTATGTAAGTAGTGACACCAAATTAGATTTTTCTTTTAGAAATATCTGATTTTGATTGCTGAAATACCATTGTCATATATTTTTTGTATTCTATTAAACAAGAGACAAAAATATCGGAGGTATTTGCGCACTAGAGATAAACTTAAGAAGAGGCTATCTGAACCTTTCTGAAGATCTTTTATAAAAGCCTGAAAATCTATAAAAATCTAAAACAAAGGATTTTTTTAATCCAATATTTAATGCATGGCAAACTGTGAACTTGTTTAAAACTGTTTAATGTTGACACATAACTGATTTTTCAGAGTGTATTACAATACAATAAGCCAATGTTACAAGAAGCCAATGTAAGATCCACCAATCAGAGAGGTTCCAGTATGTCTATCGATTTTCTTTTATTTGTTAGATTTATATGGTTAGTTCATCTACAAATGAAAATTCTGTTATTAATTACTCGCCTTCATTTGGCTCCAATCCCCTGAGATTCACATTTGTTTAATTTTGGAACACAAATTAAGATATTTTAGATTAAATCCGAGAGCTCTCTCATCCTCCATAGGTCCTGAAAACTGTAATAATGACTTTGTTTGCATCAGATTAGGGTTGGCATTTACTATGCTTGCATTTGATACAACGCTACTGTATGTGTTGTGCCAACCCTAACTTCAACCCAGAATTTGTAATCTAAAATGATAGCAGTGCAGTTTGTGTGCAAGTCCAGAACAGAGATTATCCAAAATATTAAATAAAGAAAAAAATAAACAAACAGACAATCAGAGTCAATCATTGCATCTCTATAATGCCATTGGTTCAACCAGGATGGTCAGGATACCTAAGCTTAATAAACTGTAATAGCGGGAGAAATTTTAACATCCTGAACTGAGACGCATTTCTCATGATACACATTAACATTTGACGTAATCTTTTCATTACTTCCTGCTGACTAAATTTAGTGCTGTTGGCAGGCCTTCTTTGATTTTTAATGCAACCCAAATCACGAGGAAGTGAGACTTTAGTGGCAGTGATTTTTGAAACCTACAAAAACACAGCCTTTGCGTGTTCATGTTGTATTTAATGCCCACTAAAACTTTCAGAGCATGCTAAAAGCCTCTGCAAGAGGTTGTTTCTTAACTCCTCTCCTTAAAAATACTGCTGCAGATCCTCCCTTTTTGTAAAGCATCCAGCAGCTTCAACAATAAATGTCAAAACAATTAGTGTGGCACTTCATGTTGTCTTCTGAGCAACTTTCACATTATTGTGCATAATATCTAAGGCTTTTATGATGATTATGATAGTTTTGCCAAATAAAAGGTTATTGTTTTAATGCAATTTGTTAGGTGTCTGACCCTTTTTGTGATCGCTAATGTGTCTGACCTGTAAACCAAAATGTGTGACTGTAAACCAGACTATATTCTGGTTTAGTTCTTATATAATCAGATCAGTTTTACTCTGATTTATTTATACTGTATATATTTTAATAAAGACAGCAAGAAAACTGAAATGTCTCCTTGGTGCAAATAAAATGTTGAATGTTTACAATATAAAGGGATATAATACACGATAGATGAGGTGAACATTAAATGGCTTGTCCAAAAATGTGAATACATATATATATATATATATATATATATAACACTCGTATGTACTTATGTAAAAAGCTTAAAAAAAGTGTACATAAATTCTTACGAATTTCCCCCCCCCCCCCCACCCAAACACACACACACATAATCCCACTGTAATTCTTTTTCAAAAAAATTATTTCCATATAAATAAATGTTTTTTGTGAGTTATTAGAGTGTTGAATATTGCTAGTCTTGGTTAAGTCAATGAAACAACATTCATTTTACACACATACAAATTTCTTAGTATATACTGTACACACAAACCGCATTCACACACTGATATCTCAGTACAGTACATTTAGTTAGTCTGCAGCACTCAGAAGCAGAAAATGGAAAAAAAAATCACAATTTCTCCATAAGCCAAATGACAAGATTGTCATCATGTATTTACCTTGATGTCTTCAACTCGAACTATCTTTGGTTGAACATAAAAGATTTATTTCCATAGATAACAAAGTACGTGGGAACTAAAACATATCATATCAACAGTCATAGGCATACACAAGAAACTATCCATTTGAAGAGAGTCTAGTCAGCAAGTTTTACTTTGAAAGATCTTGTGTCAATATTTGTGATGTCGTAATAGACCCCAAGAAAATGATTCAACTGGCTCTGAGAGCATGTATTTTACCTTTAAGTGTACTTATTATTGTTGTGATTCCACAGAAGGGCTTTTGACCTCTTGAGTGTACATTTGGCATGTTAGTTGAAAGGACTTTGACCATTTCAGTGGCCTTCTGTTGCGGTGAGACAGGGACTCGGCCATATCGATCCTTCAATTGACACCTATTGATCTCTCTCTCTCTCTCTCTCTCTCTCTCTCTCTCTCTCTCTCTCTCT
>CAIGQW010054868.1:322076-364991 GCA_903798125.1 Danio choprae
TTCTGTTCCTCTCTCCTTCTCTCTCTCTCTCTCTCTCTCTCTCTCTCTCTCTCTCTCTCTCTCTCTCTCTCTCTCTCTCTCTCTCTCTCTCTCTCTCTCTCTCTCTCTCTCTCTCTCTCTCTCTCTCTCTCTGTGTGTGTGTTTAAAGCTGAGTGATGGTAATTTTCTGTAAATAAAGGTTGAAGATGGATATTGTTGATACAAACACACACTTTCTCCTCTCCAGCGTTTATATCAGTCTCACTTGGAGATTATTGTATTAGCTTTGATGTAGAATTGAAGTTTATTTGAGAGCACTGTTTGTCTGTAATATATAGTAGATATTTAATGCTCATTATTGAAGCTGATTAAATGTTTGTTTGATATAGCACAGCTGCTGGATTCTGGGTGTAAAAATCACATTTATTGTTCGTTTTTGCCATAAAGACATTTTAGTCTACTTGCATTCCAAATGTTTTGCAGTTACGTTTGAGATGTATTGTATTTTACCAACATTACCATTTAAGCTTGGTGTTGAATAAGTATTATTTATTCATTCATTCATTCATTTTCTTTTCGGCTTAGTGCCTTTATTAATCTGGGGTCGCCACAGTGGAATGAACTGCCAAGTATTATTAAAAAAAAATAAATTAACACTTTTATTCAGGAAGGATCCATTTAATTGCTAAAAAGTAGGTATGCAACGATTCACCCGAGTCACAATGCGATATGATTAACGATACTAATCTCACGATACGATTTTTTTAACAAAATTATTTGAAGTTATTTATTATTTTAAGGTGAACATTTTAAACTCTTTCATTTTTTTCTTAAATGCTGCACATTTTTTTATTAAATAAAATATTTTTTGTTATAACTAAATTGCTATTTTAAAACAAATTTAAAATAAAAAAGAACAATACAAACTAAAGAAGACTCTTTGATACAAAAAACCTAAACTGTGACATTTGCTGGGATTCAACATTTTTAAAAAGAAATATCAGCATATCTATGTTTTCTGCCATGAACTGAGCTCTTAATAATAGTATCATTGTAATACACATATCAAGAGATTATGTTGAACATTTTTAAATATTTAATAATAGAATAAAAGAGAGGGTAAAAAAATAAGCTAATGCCTGCTTCTGTAACAAAACTACTTTCTCTTCACACTTTTGCTATGAAAACACTGATGCACCGTGGGCACTCGTCAGAGCATGGCTTGGCTTATTAATACCTTTTTGTGTACAGATGTCGGTGACAGTGCTTTTTGACTGTGCTAACGGTTTATGTGCTGCATCATATTTGATGTTCTGTTAGTGTAAGTATGCATCTTTTTTGCAGTATTTGCACACAGTTTGTGTTTTGTCTGGCGCACCTCACCGCTGTCATTTTAGTCTGCCGCTCCACTTCTTGCTTGCTGCTGATTTGCAGGTAAAGCGAGTTTGCGCCTGTAAACACAATGCCCCCTCTGTTAAAAAATATATCGCGATTCGTTCAACATTTCTACCGGTTTGAATCTTCACATATTTGAACCGATTTTCAACCAGCTCACGGTGAATCGTTACATCCCTACTAAAAAGTGACAATAAAGACATGTATAATGTTATATAAGATTTATTTAAAATAAAACTTTTTTATTCCTATAAAAGCCTGAAACTAACGTTGACAAAATGTCATGCTATTAAATTTTCAGCATTGATACTAATAAATGTTTAAAAATAATAAAGGTTTCTTAAATAAATCTAGAATGACAGAAATTATCACTGAGTAATGATGTCTCACGTAAATAAATTGTAATAATTCATTTAGTAATAGTATAAACTGCTAATTAGTATACATATATAAAAATAAGTATAGTATATAAATAGTGTACTTTTTTTCATGGCAAAGCTAAAGAAGAAGAATATTTTAAATATTGCTATTTCAAACCATTTTGCTGTATTTTTGACTAAATAAATAATACTTTCATGAACAGTCTTGCCAATAGATTTACATTGACATTATTTGATAATATCATTTCCTGTATTTCATGGGGTGACAGTAAAATTTTGTATTGATTTTAAGTATGCAGTCCTGACCTTTGTCATAGCAAAATTATTTTTCTTTAGCTTTGCCATTTCAAACCATTTTGCTGTATTTTTGACTAAATAAATAATACTTTCATGAACAGTCTTGTACTGATGCCAATAGTACATTTCCAGTATTTCATGGGGTGACAAAGTAATATTTTGTATTGATTTTAAGTATGCAGTCCTGACCTGTACCCTGTCTTTTTTTTATTATTTAGAAATCAAGCTGTGAAATATCTCTTTGCTGGTGGCTTGGGTTTACTCTGTTTATTGAAGATTTTGTTGAAATCCCTTATGTGGTTAAACTATTTGAGAAAAATACTTGGGGAAGCAAGGTCTCTGAGAAAATTGACAATCACTGTTGTGCTCTTACATTTTTCCTTTCTATTTCTACAGAACGCAGAAGTATCTGTCTTTGAGGTCAACATCCGCTTCATTGGAGGGCTTCTGGCTGCGTACTACCTCTCTGGACAGGAGGTACGTTATCACTGTTTATTGATTTCTACGGGTTTGTGTGTGTCTTTTCTGTCTGTGCCGTTTAGTTATTTCGAATGATGGATATGTGTGCTGGCCGCCACCTAGATGAAGATCTGACCGGAGAGAGTTCATTTTAGGGCAGCGCTGTTGGCTCAGAGAACTAAGAATGGCTTTTTCAGGGGAAATAAACGCCCTTCTCCCAAGCCCATGTTAATTAACGCTTCCCTTCTGTCTTATCTGCCCATGGACTTTAATGGGCAAGGGCACAAATAGCCTGTCTCTCCACCCCCATTACTGGGCAGCGTATCTCTACTATTGCATATCGCAGGGTTCTCCTTCTTTTAGTCTGAAGGTGAAAATGCAAAGAAATTAAACTGCAGCCATGCGGCACGACCTCGCCACCGCTCCACACACTTCATTAGATGAGTTTAGATACTGGACGTGGGACTCTCCACACTTGCATACAAAGTCATTGTGCTTGTCTGTCCCCTGCCTGCTTTGCTCTGTCCCCTGTGACCTTTTGTTCTATCAATATGGTATGTTTTATACATATGCAGCACAGAATACACTGTAAAAAATATTTAATAATTACGGTAAAAAAAAAAACTTGGAGACATTTTTAAATTTCAAAATTTACAGCAAAACATTTAGAGTATATTTTTGGAGTGTTAACATCTACGTATGAAGTATTAGGATCTGTATTGTACAATTCATTGTCAACAGTTAATTCAGCTTAAAGGGAATATACATGAATTTAAAGGGCACCTATCATGCAAAATCAACGTTTGGACAGAAATGTGTGTGGGTATAGTGTGTTCAGTCATATTGGAGTGATTTAAACTCAATAAGTCTCTTTTTTTTATTTATTTATTTTTTTTATTTTATTTCCTGACATTTAAATTGGATCCAAATCCCAGCCATTTTGAAGTCCACCACAACGTGACGTAGCAGTGCATTTTTCACCAACCACCGATATAGATTGACAGGTGTTCTTGCATGTCTCAGTAATAATGCATATAAACGTCCACAAGACAGGATTTGCAATGAAACTGGGATTAAAAGATTTGTTCCAACTCTCTGTGATACGATTGCACTTCAAGAAGCAGTAAATGGTACCTTTTTTTTAAAATACTTTATATAATTCATAACTGCTGGAATGAGCACAGGTGCGTAGTGTTCACAACTATAAACGAGGTCGCTTCAATCACACAAGAGTCCTGGTTTGTGGAGGTAAAATTGTTTTTTTTTTTTTGTACAGTAAATTAGCTATAATGAATCTCTATACAGCAGCACATTTACCTGTTTGGTGGGCATCTTGTTACATTTTCTGCAAGTAGATGAGCCAAAACAGCACAATGTGTTAACGCGTACATGCGCAAACGCTGTAATGGCATTCGTGTGTGGCTCATTCATCTTACTGTGGTATTTGTGACTGTGGTTCTCTGTTCATCATGTCTGATAAAAACATTTTGCTGTGTATATCCTGACATCTGACCCTGATTATCCTTCTCTAAAACTAAATGTCCCAAGAGTGGGCTGGGAGAACCACCTCATTTTCATTTAAAGGCACAGGCACAAAAACAGCTACAATTCTCTCTCACCCAAAAATGTAAATTTTCAATAGGGTGTAATAAGTGATCTGATGGTATTTGGACCTGAAACTTCACAGACACATTCTGGAGACACTGTTAAAAGTCCACAATTGAAGGTCCCCTTTTAAAGGGGAATTTTCAAAGAATCAACTGTTTACAATTAGATTAATTTTCACAGACACCTAACACACACACATACAGTACACACACACACACATTTACACAAGTTGCAGAGAGGAAGAAAGTGAGGAAAGGAAGAAAATACCAAGTGAATGAGACCAAACCTAGTGAAGTTTTTTTGAAAGGGTTACATTTCATATCATATATCTTACTTTATGCACCAGTTCAGCATGAATATGGGGACGGTACATGCATTTTTTCACACTTTGTGATGAAAAAATGATGCTTTGTTCACTTGTTTGATTGAAAATTTTTTCCTTCTCCTATGCTGATTTGGATTTTAGGTTCTCTGATCAAAGTGGTTCTTGATCAAAGCAGTTTTGATTATTGATGTCTGTATCACTCGGGCCCTACAACATTGCACCATTGTAATACGCACACAAAAACACCAACAAAAGCAGGTGATGATCAATAAAACATATGATGAACCAAAGCTCACAGATTTTCCACAAGCAGGGAAACAGACCAACATATTGAAGGTGCTCCTTGTCATTCAGACAACTACTAAACACCATCTAAACAATGCCATTTTTTTTTTACAGCGTAGGGTGAATGTTAGAGACAAGAGAGGCTCAAGTTTACTAGTGTTTCTTGTGCTGCCGCTGGCAAACGTCGATTGGATTAAATGAGTTTTACCAATCTTTAAATGACATCTGGATTAGCTCGCCATTTATATCTATTAATGGCATCTAGGCAGTAAAAACGCCTAAAGTATGCTGTGGATGGTTATTTTCAAAATGTGAAAACTCCTGCGATTTCAGCTGTGACTAAATGCATTTTATTAGTGATAGCATCCATACGCTGAACAGAAATCTGTGTGGTTGGTTTTTATTCTCTAACTTGCCAATAGTAAAACATCCTGCTCAAGTCGTGTTTGCAATAGAGGTTTGGGTTGATCAATTAGTTCTTCCGGTGATTTAGTATTTGAGCGACTTGGGCTCAAATTTATTTAGGAAAACTGACGTGTCAAACTATTGGCTCCCTCCACATTCTCTATCTGTACGGCAATATCTACTTCAGTTTTATGATATAATAATGTTGTACTTTTAACAGCCAGAATAAATAAAACTAGAGCCCACTTTGGCACCACTGGGGGGTGGGGGGTGGGGTCGGAATGTAAAAAAAAAATTTTGGTCTATTGTAAATTGCATTTGGAGGATTTATGTATGGTCTCTCATATGTAAAATCAATAAAAAATTATCTCAAAAAAGTAAAACTGACATCACCATTACTGTCCTACAATTTGTATGATCGCTGAGAATTGAGAGAGCCTCCAGAGTTTTAGATGTGGTCATTGGTTTCTGGCATGTGCATTAAGTGGTGGACCAATCAAATCAGTCTGGGTTGTTTGGAGAAGATGTGTTCATATTGGGTAAAACTTTCAACCAAAATTTTAAATTTTTTTAAATCTATATAAATTTTTACTTCAGATGGATGTAAAATTCATACAGTAGTTTCACTTTTTCACAGAGTTATACTCTCCTGGTAGATATTATGATCCACCTTTTTCTATTGACAACCATTCAAATGCCATTTCAAAATCACTGGATACCCATGAGCAGAGATGACACATTTGAAATTGCTTTCTTCCAGGGGATCATGCAGCAGCCCACCAGATGCTATTGAGATGTATAGGAGAACTAATAAATAACTTTCTTGGGGTATTTTACTTGATGCAGGCAGGGAGTCTCTATGAATGCATCCCCCATATGCGATGGAGCAGATGCTAGAAGCAGTAACTGAAGGCAAAGTGTCATACATAGAAAGCCATTCCTATTTAATACTAGATTTTTGATGAGGCACGAAGGAGTGAGCCCGCTTGGGGTGGAGGGAATGAAAGCGAGGCATGTGTGTTTCTAAAGAGAAGAGTCTGATCTAAAGAAGAGCGAAGACTCTGTGCTTTTATCAACTCTGGAGGTTATCTCTCCTGTGCCAGACCACATCCTCCATCTCTCCCTCTTGCTCCATCTCTCTCTCTCTTTCTCTCTCTCTCTTTCTCTCCCAAGCCTGTCAGCCGCTCCAGCAGAGCCCATGTGCAGTGATGGATGATGTTTATTCTCCTGTCCCTCTGTCCTCTCTTTCACCGTCTTTTGGTCCTCTTGATTTTTTTTCTTTTATCCTTTTCTTTCATCTCTCTTCCCTTGTTCTTCAGCTCCCCATCACCTTTGCATCTTTCGTAAGTGTTGACTCGCAATGGCAGCAAGGAGATGAATATAGATACAAAGCAACAAGTGGCCCGGGTTTGGATTGGTGGTTTGGTATGCTGTGTGTGTACGGTAAACATCTGCTTCTTCATTGACAGCCATTCAAAAGTTGTTATTTGTAAATTGATGTTCAACTCAGGCTTGATGAAAAAATATGGCACTCTTGCTGCTGTTCTGCAAAATCTTCACTGATTCAATTTTATAAAATAATGAAGTACTAAACATTTCACTAATGAATGGATAAAACCTAGTTTTTTGAAGGATAATTTGCATTTTGGGACTGCAATGTGATCCTTAAATAGTCTTTCAATGTGTCTTCAAATTGCCCTTCTAAATATGCCTGACAAGATTCTTGGTATATAAACTATTGTTACATTGATATTTTAGTGAGTGTCGACTGTAAAACATTGGTTAAAGTGTGATTATTTGCTATACAATGAAGACTATAGAGTGTTATTTTACATTTGATTATTGAATTTCTGTACCTCAATACTATTAGAATCCACCGAAAACATTTCATTTTTATCATATTTTCTCATCTGTAATTTATTTTATTTTGTGTATATATTTTTGTCATTTTGTATATTTTATGCAGATGCACTCCAGTAAAAAAAATTATCCTGATCAATGTAAAATTATGATTTTTTTTTCCCCCAATTAGATCCATCTTGTAAAATTATATTAACATTGCAATATATATTGCAGAAAAACAAAACATTGCAATGTCAGTTTTTCCAATATCGTGCAGCCCTAGTTTTTATGCCGGAAAAACAATTTCGTCTTTGATCCATTTATGGCTTTTCTAACATACTAAACATTCTCAGAAACCTAATACTTGTGATGTGAAGCGCTCTAGTATGATTATCAGCTGCAAAGAAAGCATTCACGGGCACTCAAAAAGATGAAATGATAAATGGTAAAGCCTTCTTTTGTATTTCCATGTTTTGCGCAAGTTGAATGTGACTTTTCTTTAAAGATTCCCCTGATTATAATGCACAACTGATTAGCCAGAAACGGTGATAATGAGTATTAATGGGAATTGTAATACATTGAGCAGCATTATTTTGCTGTTTGTTGCTCCAATTTACTGGCAAATGTTCAGCCTCTTACCTTTTTACCTCTGAATGAAAGGAGTGTAATAGAGCAGTCTACTCAGCAGCCTGTCTTCATTATCCAGGAGATGACTGATGATGGAAAGCAGGCCATTTCTTCTTCCTTTTTTTCCCTCTCTGTATTTTGGCAGTGTTTTTCTTATATTTCTTATTTTCTAGTACACTTGGTATGACCTAAAATAAAGGCCATCGGTATAGAATCGGGTCATGGGCAACACTAGAGGGGATTGGGGATTTGTCATTTCGCCATCATGGCATTTCCGCTGCCAGAAAGAGCAGAACACAATTGGCTGCTTGCGTGAAGATGACCCACATCAGACACACAGCTAGCTAATTATCGGCAGCCGTAGTTGATTATATCTGTGATAGATGTGGCTATCAAATGCTCCCGTTTGATCGTGAAGCAGTGATCATTATCACAGACATTTTTGTTGAGCACATGAACCGTCACTCCATCACTTGCTCTCTCTAATCTGCAGCTTGTCACTACACCTGACATCATGTAACGTCAAGTTGGCTGACTGCTCCAGGTATTTGGAATGCTACATATTGTTTTGTATTATTGTTTGCGAAGAGTAGTCAATGCATCAGTGAGACTCTGAGGTCTCCTTTTGAGACTTTTTTAAGATTGCAAAGCACTGATGGCCTGACGATTTTCCCTTTACAGTCTGAACCAAAATTCAGTAGTAGGCATGAGGCAGTTATACACTTTGATGTCGTTTAGACCGATCACTAAGATAGGAAATTGTTTTAATATTGTTAAAATGTATGAATAATTTGGTAATGGAGTTACAAAATAATACTACTATACTACACCTTACTGCATATAAAATTATGTACAATATGGCCTGGTTTCAAAGATAAAGCTTGGATTAATCCAGGACTAGGCCTTAATTAAAATAGGTATTTAGGCAGTTTTTTATGTTTTAGAAAAGCTGATTACTGGTGTATATCTTGTATTTATTTTTTGTTGAACAAAAATAAGTATTTTTGAAAAATGCTGGAAATCTGTATCCATTGACTTCCATAGTATTTGTTTTTCATACTGTGGAACTCTGTGGTTGCAGGTTTCTAATATTTTTTTTTCTTTTGTGTTCAACAGATAAAGGAAATTTATTGTGCTGCGTTCACACCAGACGCAGATGAAGCGTCAAGCGCGAATGATTTACATGTTAAGTCAATGCAAAGACACGAATAGACATCCTGCGGCATGATTCGCACAGATGAGGTGGCGCAAATGACGTGATTCGTGCGAATGATGTGGTGCAAGTTGAGCGTTTTGCGTGTTTGATGCGTAGATCGCTCAAGATGGACAATCTGAACTTCAGCGGACATTCGCACTGCGTTAATCAATCAGGAGCTTGCTCTTGTAGGGGAGTGATTATGATGTAGTGCCTGTTGTTGGTGTCTTGAGGGGAATTCCTCTTGCTGACACCGGACAACAGTTCATCAAACTGGGCTGGGCTCAGTCTGAAGCGCCGCTGAAAGCTTCTATCATCCAGGTACAGTTTCTGGAGAAGTTGATGAACTCACAGAGCTGGGTGCACCTCTGAAAGGATCTAGTGGACTCAGAAACGGTGCCAAACGAATATACGCTGTTTTTTTAGCTTTCCTAAAGCACATAAACACAGCTATTCTCTCAATAAAGATGCAACAGATTTTGAAGATGAAGATGCGAATCCGCGTCTATTGTGAAGTGAATTTCACACACGAATAAGGCGAATTTGACGTGCGAATGAAGCTAGTAAACTCAATTTATTCGTGTGTGCCACGTCTGGTGTGAACACAGCATTAAAGGTATGCAACAAATCGAGGGTGAGCAAATAGAGTAAATTTAATCAATTACAATTTTTAGGTGAACTATATCTTTAAGACAGTTCAAAAATCCCATTTAGTCTGGGACCTTAAGCCCTGTCTGCGAAACTGGGGATATATTCATTCATTCGTTTTCCTTCGGCTTAGTCCCTTTATTCATCAGGGGTTGCCACACCAGAATGAACCGCCAACTTATCCAACATATGTTTTACACAGCAGATGCCCTTCAAGCTGCAACCTAGTATTGGGAAACATCCATACACACACCGTCAAACTGGGTATATATATATATATATATATATATACTCAAAAAACCTTCATGCTGTTATTTAAAATGAAAAAAAAAGATTCACTATTAAATTATAAGTTTTAGCAATTATTTTTAGGTAAATTGGTCTTTTAAATTTGTATTTTTTTTTAAATAAAAAAAAGCATTTGTTTATTTTATTTAAGGCTATTTGATATTTTATGTAAAGACAAACAAATAGAAACACAGTTCCTATTGATTGTTCCTAAAATTGACTGGCTCAATAACAATTCTGAATAGCTCCTTTCTAAATGCCTCTTGGAATGTTTATTTTTATGAACTATTTAGGCAGTTCAAACATTTTCCTGGTACCTTACCGGCAAGCCAGCAATTTTGGATGACTTGCTTTCAGGTCTCACGTCTAACAAGTAATTTTCCAGTGGGTCTACATAGCACTTTTCTTCTTTTTGAAAGACAAATCCTGCTATATTTTTAAGGCTTTCTCTCTTCCAGATACTGAGACATTTTTGGCAGTTCTTTGTAAGATGTTTCAATTACTGCATGTTAGATAGCCCAATTACTGTATGAATCAGTAGATATCTCCAAACACAGAGCTGACGGAGGTTTTATTTCTTAGCGTTACTTCAAGCCAAATGGGATCATAGGCTGTAAGCAAACAACAGGCAAATATTTGTTCTTTCTCTTGATTTGCACATGAATTACAGCCGAGACAGTGTGAGGAAATGCTGTTTGCTCCAGGCATTATACGGCCGTTAGTTTTCTCCCATCAGTCTCTGTGTTGATGCACGCTGTCCTGTAGTTGTATATCCTTCACAGTGCTGGAGAATATGCGGTGTCACATTAGGGAGCAGCACACTCTTCTGTTGTCAAACATGGATCTCATCAAAGACACAACAGAACCGCAGCCTCGGGCCCCACAGAGCCAAGATAAGGACAGAGATTTAAGGAGGGATTTGACGGATGAGAAAATGTTTGTCAACCATTCATCTGCGTGTTTGATGTGCTGCAGACTTTGGTCAGGCCGTCAACCATCAAATGTCCTCTTGGAATACAAATAACGTCCTACCTAGACTTTCTAGACGACTTTCTTTTTTTTTGCGTGTCTGCTTTTCCTGCAGCATTGGGGTTTTAGATTTTGGTTTTTAGATGCTTGGCCTGTAGATGGAAATGTGTCTAGAAAGTGCCAGAAAGATAACTCTTTCTATGAAGCTCATGCTCACAACAAATCTTTGTTTATAATTATCTATAACCAAGCATAACAATTCAATAAATGTATCTATAAATATACAACAAAACCTGTAATGTATTGTAATGACCGTAGTTACAGCTACATTTAAAATAGTGTCGTTAATACTTACGCATTTCATGTTTCAATATGTCACCAGGAACAATTTTAGAATTTTTATCAAGCATCAGTGTTAAAAATTGTATCTAATTTATGTATTCATTTGTTTGTTGTTTTTATTTGTATATTTATTAAGGAAATGTTCTTGCCTTTGTTGCTGACATGGCATTACATAGAAGTACATCATCATCATGTTTCACTATCCATGTTCATAACAAATAATACACTGATTCAGAAGCATTCATTAGTCGGTCGTGATGGTATTTATAAAATTGCAGACTATTCAAATATAAATTAAAATACAATCATGACTATTTAAATGCATCGCTAAGTATTAAAAACACTTAATGTAGCTATTACTGTCACAATGCATAATAGTTTTTGTCTGTTTTTATAGATGCATAATATTGTTATGCTTGAATATAAATAACGATAAATGGAATTATATATCATTTTGATCATGGGCTTCATGGAAAGTGTTACCAGTAGTTTTATGAGCTGTTGCGTTGACATTATTGAGCACCTAACAAGTGGTTATATAAAGGTTTGTTGGCGTTGTGCCGGTGCTGGTGTTTGTTTTGACATCCCAGCTGCGGTTTTGTTTGCCACACTCATCAGTGTAAAATGAGACGCACTGTATGCTGGGCCAGCTGAGAACTGAAGCGAAATAATTGGTCAATCTCTTTCACAAAAAAAAAAAAAAAAAAAGGCCAGGTGTTATTTTATCTCAAAATCGAAAGGAAGAGGAAAAATAGATTCTGCGTTATGAGGCTATGAATTGTGTTTTTCATAAAAGTACATTTCCCTAATACCTCATTACTGTAATGCTGAGAAAGCTTTCTCATTAACTGTAATGTGTAAGATGTTGTTTAATATTATGCATCATGGAAATGACTGCTTTGATGCTGATTAGGAAATCATTAAAAACAAAAACTTTTTTTTTTTTCTGTAATAAGAATGTAATGAGATTCACCATTGAGAATAATGGGAATTACAAAGGGGTAAAAACTATTTTTAATTAATTACTTTAATGATGATTTGGGGAAGATGTGCTTAATTGTTTTCAGAGTTGTAATGCAAGTAAAAGCTACTTTTAAATACAAATATTAAATGGGTAAAATGCAATGTATACTTTCAATGCAATTTGCGTGAAGTGCTTTTATATACATAGAAAGCATTATATTTGTGCATGCTATGATGTTTTGAATTATTCAAAACGTTTGTGGGGAAAAAAAGCCCTATCTGTATTTTATGTAAAAATGAAACAAGATAATTGTTCTTATCAGTACATATTAAAATACATAAAATAATGAGTAATTAAACTACATTTTACATGGGTAAACCTTTGTGGTTTGATGGATGGCGGCAACTATAAAAAATAATTAAAAAAAATACATTAATTCAGAAGTAATTTTATTGCATTTTATTATTTTAATGAATTAAAAACAAAATGGGTACATCCTAGTGGTTTGAAGGATAGCAGCAACTATAAAAAATCAAAAATTACTATTAATTTGTATTTTGCCATGATCTTTAGGTAGATATGCTCATAAAATGTCAAAATACAATTCTTTCTCTAAATATGACTGACAAGATTTTTGTCTGTATGTAAACTATTGTGACACTAAATGAGATTTCAGTGGGTGTCTTCATTTATCATAGTCATTACTCTTTGCTTAAAATAAACTAAATATTTTTAATGTGTTGTAATTTTTAACTCCTTTTCATCTTTGGCCCATAAACAAAAGTAGAGGTATTATAATTATTTTGGGGTGAAATATGCCACGGGTTCATTAAGGAAGAAAATGAATGCAGCTTTGTAAATAGTCAAGTTATTGGGTCTAAGGATGTCTTCAGAAAGCTGCATCATGCTGTATGTAGCTCAACCAAGAGAAGAAAAAAACACTTCTTCAATTAACTTCACTCTGTTTTTGCCACCTTGTGCCTTTCTTTTTTTTATGTGGAGTCTCTAAGCTTTGTATTTCTTACATTTTCTCCTCTGAAGCCTCACAGTTTATTTATAAAGAGTAATTTTCAAATAAAGGCAGAAAATGTGTTTGAAATGGAAATGCAGAATCACACCGACTGTCCTTATTTGCTTTGAGGAGATGAGAAGCTTTTGACTAAATGCGCATAAACATCCTCTCAGACGACAGCCTAATTTCATTAGACGGCGTCCCGGATGCTGTGATCTGATTGGCTGCGCTTGCGTCAGTTCGCCCTGTGTTTGTGTCTGCTTTGATTGGCAGTTCGGGATAGAATAAACACCAGGCAGAAGGTTTATCATAAAAGCCTGCGGATGCACAAATAAACAGAGACCCTGAGGGCAGAAATCCAACTTTAACCCCCGAACCCTGGTGGAACCCACAAACATTCCTCAATTTCCAGTGTGTTCTCAGTAAATTTCTACTGGAACCATATAAAGGCATTAAGGAACATCTCAGGCCATGGGCTGGCTTCACAGTGTATTTGTGTGTGTGTTTGTGTACAGAGAGCAGAAGCTGTATCATGGGGAATGTCCATGCTCATATCCTCATATGTGTAATAACAGGATCATCTCTGGCTCTTATGATCCGCATCAACCAGATTAGGCTTCAGCGCCGGAATCTGCATTCTGGGAATTACACAAACACACACTCACTCACAAACCACACAGCGCTCCAACTAGTAATCCCAAAGGGAAGTGCTCATTCAGCCCAAATTAGCTCTCTATCTTCTGTCTTTCTCTCTGCCTGTTTTCTCAATATTTCTCTCTCTCTCTTCTCTCTTCTCTCTCTCTCTCTCTCTCTCTCTCTCTCTCTGCTGTTCTTGTTCTTCATTTTCTTCGTCTTCTGAGCAATGATTTGCACCTGGTGTAAATAGCATGCACAGTGTGACTAATTGCAATCCAATAGTCTGCTAAAACCAAGCATGGAAAATGTGAAATAGGCGCCAACAACCCAAATTTGAGGCCAACTTGCAACATTTTTATTTTTATTTTTTCAAACTAACACATACTTTTCTGTTGGTCATATGATGTTATTATAGCTTTACACATTTTAAAAAGTATTACTTTTATTCAGCAAAGGTGCATTAATGTGACCAGTAAAAAATAAACAATAAAAGTGACAGTAAAAATCCTGTATGAAAATTAAAAGTTTTTTTTTTTTTTTTTTTTACCATATTGGTTCTTGGCTCTTTGGTTTGGTTCATAGCTTATAATGCTTAACTTTTCTTTTTTATTTGTTACTATTGTTATTATTTTTTTATTATTATATATTTTTTTAACCTGGTTTTGTTTGGCATGTTTTTCTTTTACTGGATCATTTCTAGGCCCAGCATTTTTCTATTTCTGTCGTCTTGCATGTGTTCTTGCATGTGTTTCCACAGGTCATAGACTTACAATACCATTTAATTTTTAAAGTCCATTCTAGACATTGGAAGTCAGGGATTTATATGTTATAGTCATTAAATATTAAGGTTTTTCTTTTTAAGTTTGATTTCTATTCATTGCATATGCAATTTTTCTGTAGCGTATTTTATATTGTGCTGTTTCATGCGTATTGCATACTTAGGCTATTTTCAGCTTCATTTTATTCCTTCATTGACTGGCGATCACTTTAGTCAAATGTAGACACTAATTTGTACATCTTAACTAGGTTATCATGCCAGGAGAATATACATTTTAAGAGCTGTGGCTTCAAAATGACCACTTCAGGGACTGGGTGTTGAAAAGCAGATAACAGAAAAGCTAAATGTAAAATTGTTTTAGAGCTGTCAAACATGGGATATGGATCCAAAATCCACACAGCCACACAAACAGTTTTGTTCGAAATCTAAGGATATTCAGTCTGACAGTATTGTATTATCATATATTATAGCATTATTTTTATATTATTAATATAAAAGCACAACAGCGGACAGTTTATCTGTTTATTAGATGGAAATCATGGAAATTCAGCTTTTAGTCAGTGAAAGTCAGGGAATTTGATATTTGGCTTAAAGTGTAAACGCTTGCGTGTGTGTGTGTGGGAGTCAGAAATATCTCAAAGGCTGTGTACACTCCTCACACATCTATTCTTGTGAATAGCCACACATTTTATTAGACTCCACATGAACATCCATAAGACTGGAAATAAAAACCTCGGGAGTGTCTTGGGCAGTTTTGTGGTTTGTCTGAGGACCAGAGGCCTTTTTTTTTTATCTCCCCCCTCCGCTACGTCTTCATTATATCTACTGACCTAAAAACACGATCGACCGCACAGCTCGCGCTCTGACTTGAGCAAAGCAACAGATCTTACTCTGCTCAGAGGAGTCTGGCTGTGAGTCATCAACACCACATATTTTCTAGACACTTTTGCTCAAAAGCACCTGGTAGGATCCCAGAGTTGTAGTCAGGCAGTCTCAATGAATTGATGATAACACCGTACTGCTGCTTGAGAAATAAAATATTGATTTTTGCACATTTGACATCTAGTACTTGTAATAATCTGCACTGTCAGTAGAGTGAAGTCAGTCATTTTGTGTTTATGCTGGTATGTGTTTAAAGAAGCAGACATAATAAGTATTCAGAAGCATATTTATTATTGTAAGCAGAATGATATTTATCCAAAGCATATGACATTTATTATTGTGCAGACAAGCCACATGAAGCAGTGTTTAAAATAAAGAAAATTATTCTGTCATAATTTTCCTGTGTAAATAAAAAATGGCTTCATGATTTGCAGCAAATTTGCTGCATGAAATCTACTATAGATTTAATGATAGATATAATGATACGACAGATATTTATAAAATATGATATAGCTAATTAGTGACAGTAATATTGTGTTCAAGAGTGCAGTTGTGCGAGTGTGAATACAAATGTGGTGTTGATATTATACGACAGTTATTAAACATGAAGTTTATACTGACACAACATCTTAAGCGCAATATTATCCGATTTAGCTGTTTCTGAAAATAGTTCCAGACAAAGTCAGAGCAAAGCATTTGTGTGGCTCAAAGCAACATCTGTGCTGTTTTGTTCCTGAACAAATCAGTTTTAAGCTAATTTGAGCTCAATTCTTTTTTCCCCCCGTTTTGCCAATGTACAATAAATCATTTCAAACAAAACTGGAGCAGAACGTTTGTGAATTTCAGAGCAACATTGCTGTTTTTCATTGCTGAATCAATCTCTTTTTAAACCAGTCAATGCTCAGTGATCCTTTTATAAAGATTATAGTTTAGTTTAACAAATCATTTGAATAAACGATTAATTGAATCGCGTATTAAGACGTGGGCTTGCCGCCACCTACTGGAAGTTTTAGTATCATTTAGTTATCCATGATAGGCCTACGTTGTATAACCCTCCAGGTTTCCTCAGACGTCCTCATTACGACTGGTGGATCATGTTGCTAGAAGCATGAATCTGTACTGCATATTTAGACAGTTCTCATATTCATGGATATAAACACAAGAAAACAATATTAACACTACTGTTGCGTAGCAGATATAATAAGGCACTATCATTAGCAAAATTTTGCTTTTTTCCCCTTTCTTTGAAGAGCATAACTGTAAAGCATGAACGCTATTATGAATGTAATAACACAGATTCCTGTTTGTAGTAAAAATCCTAATGCCATTTTTTTTTTTTTTTTTACTTATGTGCATCTCCTTGCTTGCTTAGGCAGCCATGTTGTTACTGTAGCATTCAAGGAAAATTATCATACCCCCTTCATTTGTAGTGTGGTCGTGAAAAACATTTGAAGAGCTATCTGGCACCTTCCCCTACCCATACACCTCCAATCAAAAGAGAATTAGGACACCCCTTCATATAAACCCGCTAAACAGAGGGATAGGGGGAATAGAAGAGCTAAGGAGTAAAAATTTTATTTTGCCTGTATCAACTAAGGTACCAGCACAAAAAAATCTACGAAATGCTGTTCAACATTATTATTATTCTTTTATTATTATTTATTATTATTATAATTATCAATATCGCACGCCAAGGTTGAAAGCAGCAACTGTTTCCACTGCACCACATCAAAACATATTCTCCAGTCATATTGTCAAGGAAGAGCTCGTCTTTGCTTTGAATGTTTCCATCTACAGCAGCAGTAGGTTTTTATCATTGTTTTTGTTAAACTGCAGTTTTCAGCAAAGGTTGTCTCAGCTCAAATGTTGAACTTCATGACGAGGGCAAACAAACCCCAGTGCATCATTTCTCCACTGACAGTCAGTGAGTAAACACGTTCAGGTGTGTTGTTCAGTGGGTATTTATTCTGTCTCAGATGTGTGTGCTCTCTATTTCTCTGTGTGTGAAGCAGTTTCCTCCTGACTTTGTGGATGGATTTTATCGTTTTAGTATCAATTTAAAAAAACATTAGTCAGGCTACATAAGCTCACAAAACCCATCAAGATATCCACAAGGACATATTTCACCTCGAAAAGGAATTGCAACAATATTGTTTTGAGAAATATATATATTTTTTTGCTGTTTCTAGGTTGTTTTCACTTTGTTTTAACGTGTTCAAAAGCGTTTTAATCTCTTGTGACCACTTGTGTACAGATTTCGACAAGATACTTCCCACTTGTATTGTCACGCTCTATATCACTTTCAAGAGAGAGATTAATGTGACGCACAAGAACTATTGTATGAACAAACCCATGTTATGCAGCTTATGAACATGCAGTAAGCAAATGAAAAGGATGTGGGTGGTGGATGACTAGTTTACTCACTATCTCATATCAAGTGGATTAAGACTTGATGAATGTCTTGTTTACAAACTTAGTCAGTTGGTGGAGAGTAAGCAGTCGTTTTGGCCAGTTTGACCACCCTAGTGTGTTTTATTTGACACAAAAGTGAACAAGCGTAAGCATTTTAGACCTTGTTTACCTGCATTTAGTGAGTAGGGGTTAGTACAGTTTTTGGAAAGAAAACATTTACATTTAGCCAAGGCTGTTTAATTGATTTAAAATACAGTCAAAACTAAAATCAATTAAGTAGATGTTTTTTAATATATATTTTGAAATGTAATTTAATCCTAGTTCAAGCTGAATTTTTTCTCCAAACATGTTTACTAAAAACATTTAAACAAATAGAAACCAAGTCATTTAAAACAAATTTATTTAAAAGTATTCTTTATTATTATTATTATTATTATTATTATTATTATTATTATTATTATTATTATTATTATTATTATGTCATTACTTTCATGTTTGGAAAAAAATGGCTGATTTCTGATTGATCTGTTTTTTGTAAATCTGGCTGGCTAGTAATTGTTAAACAGTAGTGCATGTCATGTCTTTTACATACATAAATTAAATGTGCATTATTATATCATTTAAACTGTGAGTCACATCTTGTAGGTAAGTAAAAGGGTACTATTTGTCTACTGAATTAATTTAAAATATAAAAATGCAATTACAGTGAATGAAAATTACATGAATGGTAATTGCAGTTGAGGTTAATTGGAATTTTCTGAGCATACAATAAAAAGAATTTGTATGTCATAAAAGTAATTGTTTGATCTTAATGTTTCTGAATATGCTACATTTTTGAATGCAGTTGCGTAAATAGAATAGTTGATATCATCTTGTAATCAAAAGTTGTTGTGTGTGTGATTCACCTACAGAAGTTTTTTTTTATTCCCTAGAGCTGACTTGATTCGTTCTGTCCACCTGTGTGCTTTGTCTCCCTCATGGTTCATAATTTATTTATTTTCTCTGTCTGTCTCTGTCTCTTAGGTTTTTAAGCTAAAGGCTGTCCAGCTGGCGGAAAAACTGCTTCCTGCCTTCAACACCCCGACGGGCATCCCTTGGGCCATGGTCAATTTGAAGAGGTATGTTGAATACACAGCTTCCATTTCTCCTTTCTCTCCATTTCTTGCTCTTCGTGTCCTCGTCATTCCTCCACGCCGTCTGTCCTCAACTCATTGTCCTGCTATATAATGAGAGACTGTCAGACCTTGTGCGTCTGCGATGGTCCCCGTGGCTTTCGTCCTGTTTAACGCGACTTCCCACATAATTTCATTAGAATGAAATGAAAATTGCACAATTAATCTGCGGAGCCGCATTGTGAATGTACATTATGGCTTTTTTTTTTTTTGTTGGAGGAGGGAGGAGGGTCAAATCCAGCCTGACACAGCTTTTTGTGAATTAATTGGGTGTTTAGAAGGAATTGCTGAGGAATTGTCGAGACCACCACGTTTTGGGTGTCTTTAATCCTGAGGGAAAGAACGACTCTGTGTTTTATTAATCCCTATTCATGTAGAGCAGCCTTTCACAGTCTACACACACACTAAGCGATTGCTGTGGATACATTCTGAATGGAAATGAGAGGTACAGACAGAGCACAGGATATTGGGCTTGACGGAGGAGTGATGGGCGGCAGTGAATCCTTTTGGAGGAGGAATGAGGCCGTTTTACTTAAAGATCACGCCATAATTCTTTCTTGTCTACATGCTGTGAATGTATAATGGGGAATGTTTGCTTCAAGCTTCATGTAAATGCCATGGTTGTTTCTTTCTGTCTCTTTTAGCGGAGTGGGGCGTAACTGGGGGTGGGCGTCGGGTGGAAGCAGCATTCTGGCTGAGTTCGGGACGCTCCACATGGAGTTTGTGCATCTGACATATCTGACAGGAAACCCTGCCTACTATCAGAAGGTATGCCTACATGTTTGAGTGTTTGAGCCTAAAGAACGCTTAATGTACACAGCCTTTCAAAGTATATCCATTTGAAAGGGGCATATATATATATATTTTTTTAAAGGTATGAGCAATAAAATTGTCTTCAGATTCGTTTAAACTAGGACTGTCACAATTTTGTGGTTGAAATAATTCAAAATGAAAATATCTACAGAAATCTTGAAAAAAAAATGCTATTTGTCAAGTTTCTTTTTTCAATCTGTAACAAAAGAAACCGTTATGCTTCATGAGGGTGCACTTACAGATGTTATAGAGGGTGATTACTACAGTGTAGTTTTATTTTTATAAGTTTGTTTACTGATGATGTATGTCAAAATGATTTCTGTTTACTTGGATCTGCAAAATTATTTAAAAATGCATGATGTTACAGTTTTTACAAGTCCAAGTTTTCCTGGTTAACACGATCTTTCTTATTTATACTTCTGTGTCGAGTGCACGCGGTATGTCTGGCGTAGACTTCGCACAGTCACATACCCTTTGCCGTACCCTAATGAGGGATTTTTTTGTTGGATCCATTTAATGGATTTTCTGGAAGTTTTATTACTCCAGATCAGTCAGACTTGTAGATTTTCTGTGCCACATCGCCCTCTAGCTTCCGGTATGAATGAAACTTAAATTAGAGATCAATCCTCCATAATGAGGCTGGTGTTGGATTATTTGTCATATTATTGTTTGCATACGATTTATTTTAAAATATAATAGTTGAAACAGCTCTTATTAACACAACAACAAAATTTATTATTAAAAACATCATTATATCGTCATGATTATCGCCGGTATATATCAACACCCCTTGTTAAAACTATATTTGTATGTTTAGTATACACTCAGTAACAGGGGAATCTGATGGTTCATCTACAGTAGTTAGATTTTCTTTTTCCGTCATCTTTATTTATTGAAAAAGCAGCCCAATTCAGACCCCTTTGTGTTTAGATTAAGTGTTGCAGAAGCAATTCAGAATTCATGATGTATGCCTTGTTAGAATATCAGACTTGCTCATGATGGATACACACTGTATGCTATATGCATACCTTACCATGCAAATAGAAACCGTTTTTTACTTAAGGCTTGGCTATTTGTGTTCTGAACTCTATTTGTGTTCTGGTTTAGGTTATGCACATACGGAAGCTGCTGGCTAAAATGGACCGACCCAATGGGCTTTACCCGAACTATCTGAACCCGCGCACAGGGCGCTGGGGCCAGCGTGAGTACCTCCCACTAACATCCTCTGTGCCGCATTACAAACTCTTTCCACTCTAGAAAGGTCTTTTTATGAATTCCCACACTGTACGAAATGAAGAGTCTTCCAAACACCCACTAAGTGAACTTGACGCTGTGATAAAGAAAAACAAAATCATGTTGGGTGAAGTCTTGCATTTTAACTAGATGGTAGAATGCACTGAATAGTTAACAGATAATATATTTCACTGCCTGTTGTTTTGTTTGGACTAATTGTTGTTGTTTTTTCTTCTCTTCTAATAATTTTTACTTTCTGAAAGTCACAATTTTGACCCATTGCAAAATTATATATTTATTTTATTAACTTTTTAGATTGTTCACTTTTTTGTAGTTCCAGAAAAAAAATTATAATATGATGGCAAAGTTTACCAAAAAGTACTGTTTTAATTTAGAATTCAGACAATGTGCTTTTATAATGCAAAAGAATAGTTTTTTAATGGTACTAATGATTGTATTTGTCAAAAGATTTTTAATAATGTTAACAATATATGATTCAGGTCAGTTTAGGAAGTTTAACAGCTCTATGACTTTTAACTTACGCTTACAGAATCTACATTTATTTGATCAAAAATACAGGAAAAACTGTCATATTATTGCAGTTAAAATATATTATTCTAGTTAAAGTTTTGTAAAAATTATTATGCCACTATTTTTGTCAAAACTGCTATCGTAATTGTTTTTTTCTTTGACAAGAGCAGCTTTTGATTTGAAAAATAAATTATTTGTAACATTATATTTGCCTTTACTGTAACTTTGATCAACTTAATACATTTTAAATTTCAAAGAAAAAATGTAATGCTACTGTATAATATTAACAGTGTAAGACGTGAGAAGGCATTTGAAACACTGGCTCCAGCCCAGCAGGCCAATCCTCATCGCTGAGCCCTGTTCAGGATTTCTTATTACCGCAATAATCATAAGAGATTCAAATCAAACAGCAGATCTAAAATATCACTCTGTGAAGCGTGTTTATAGACACAGATGATTTCCATAATCCCTCTGCCAGGGTTTATTATTCTATAAATATGAATGACGACAGAATGGCAGCTTATTCTCATCTCCTCTCTGATCAACAGATTTAATAAAGACAGGATGTGAGGAAGTTTCCTTCTTTATATGTAATTACTAATTATGTGTAGTGAAAACACTCCACTGTGTTTTAACTAACTCTTAATTACTGAGAGAGATGAGGGTTTAATTAGTGCCCTGCGTCTAAACCTGATCAACCCACTGCAAGTAAACGCTCTCTCTCTCTCTCTCTCTCTCTCTCTCTCTCTCTCTCTCTCTCTCTCTCTCTCTCTCTCACTCACACACACACTTACACACACAAACAGGCTAAATTCCAGTAAAGTGTGTGTCCGATGGGGATGGAATGTAATTAAGGTCTATTTTCTAAATGAAAACTCAGCATGAGTGACAGGCCATTACAGAAGAGCGTTATTCTCCCTCCCGAACTACATCTGTCCTGTCGACCCTTAAAGGGACATTTCTCCCATAAATTAATATTCTCTTCATTTGTTCATTCTTCTTCGTTTATTTATTAATTATATACTACTGGGCTGTTGAATGCTTTATTCTGGTTGGCTGATAAACATTCTAAGGGGTCGTTCACATGACAACGTTTGTGGGACTGAAAACGCTGCCATTGTGGTGATCATGTAAACACCTAAAAATTAGAGACTTTGCACGGTACGTGTTTAGGGAGGTGTGGATTAAAGAAATGTGTGAACAAACACACAACAATGGTTAAGTACGTTTTAGCATTGTTGTTGCTCCAGTGTTTGCTAGAGCTTTATCAGCAAAGTGTGGATTTACTTAAATGAATGACAAAAACTCTATGTCTGTGTTATTCCATGTTAAACATCTCAATCTGAATCTGAATCCGAAAACAATCTCCACAATAAGACACGTACGTCAACAAAGCTGGCTCCTGTTTTCGAATTAGCTCCGTATTTATACGTATGAAAATGTAATACGTAATTATATGTATGAAAATGGTCCTGTACATATAGGAGCTGTTGAGGAAAAAACCCAACTTATGCCTTGAAATGCAATATATGAACAACGTGTTTACTGTACCATGTGGTAACTATAGTATAAGTGGAATAGTTGATTGTGGTCTGTTGAAAGCAAGGAAACACAAGCGTCTTATATAGCATAATTTATAGAGCTCTGCATTTGTAATTACAAAGTTGAGTTGTAAAATGATTTAAATTTGATTACCAAAATTGAAATGATAAAACAGATAGTTCCAGTACTTGATTCTGTTTGGTTGAGCTGCATTTTCAAAGCTGTTGTAAATTACTCTATACCTGTGACTGTTGCTTAGCAACCGTTCCAGTCAGTACTGGAGTGGTACTGAGTAGTACTAAGCCAAACAAACCACTTTTTCTTGCAATGTATATGGAATAACTGTTCTGTAAAAGCAATAAGCCCTGGGAAGCCGTAGTGTACAGTTCATTTTTTTTATGCTCTCCACTGTCTCTGCTTCTTGGGCGTAATTGCTGTTTTAAATCAAGAATTAAAACAAAAAGTGGAATCAAGAAATATTAACAAAAAGGTTTAGGATATGAAAGCTATTTTACAGTGCCCTACTTTGCCTTTAACTTTCTGTTTCTTTCATTCTGTCTCTTTCTACTGCATCACCTCCAGGGGCCTTTAGGTTTTAGATCCAAATCTCCTCCTCAGCCCTTCTTTCTCTATCCATAACCTGTCCACTCGCTGTCGGCCAAGCCTCTCTGTAGAGATTTCCTGCCTGGATCTTTGATTGTTACTCAAATCCACCTTGTTTTTTTTGTTTTTTTATTCAGAGACTTTGAGTGCATTTACTTTTCAGCGGGAAGCCATTAGGGAGTTGTATTTGATTGGCAGAAGTGAAAATCCAAGCATTGGATGACTGACAGCAGTGCCAGAATAGTCTGCGAAATAAAGGCCAGACATTTTATAGCAGTCTGACTGGGAATTTTGGGGAGTTTATGAGTCTGAAACGTCTCGGCTTCAATCAATCTCCTCTTTCACTCCTCCCCTCCCCCCATTATGTCTCACTGCTACATCTATGTATTATTCATCATCTTAATCACTGATACTCTTTGTTCTTTATTAAAGTTTTTCATGATTTCTACCAACTTCCTTTCTGTGCTGCTCTCATGAATTCACCCTGCTGTGTCACTTTCTCAGCACCTTTTTTTTCTCCTTTTCTTTTGCTGTCTTTGAGCAGCTTGTTTTTCCTCTGTTGTTTTCAACCTGTCAAGATTTTCACACTGTCAAGATCCACACATGCTGTCAGAGATTTATTTTTCTATAACTTTTTTTTTTATATAGCTCTATCCAGATTGTCTTATCAGCATTGCTTGCAAAGACAGGAATCAAAATAGATCAAATCACTAGTGTTAAGTTAGTTAAATGTTATTTCGCACATAACTCACCCTGATTTGTTTGTCCTAGGGAAGTAAATAACACAAATCCACAACATCCACATGCTCAGAAAAGTGCCATATTATATTTATAACCAATCAAACATTTTTTGTAAGAATTAATCAAAAATAGATTTATGTAGCCATCTGAGTCGTCATCTGTGGATCAGATGATCATACAGACCTGGTCCCCTTTGAATGCTCACAGTAAGCAGAGCCCTAGCAATCACAGAACACCTTGGTAACCATGAGGCAACACCTGGGCATTTTTTGCATCAACCGTTTCTTCAGAATATGTAAATATCTATGTTTTTTCTTACCCATATTCCAGCTTGTTCCATCTCCTGTGGCAGTACGAGCTGGTAAAAGTGATCTGTGATTGGACAGCTTCGTTTTTTTTCCTCTATACCGCTCTCTTTTTTCTCCTGTTGAATAATTCATCTCAGCTTCTGAGTCGATGTCTTGCCTCTACCAGGCCAGTCCCTCACAACCATTAGCATAAAATACATCTTTAACTTTCGTATCAGTGTCTCTGTAAAGGATCTCTCATAAAGTGCTTCTGCCTGGTTGCTTCCTCATTGATTTCAGCTCTCACTCTGATTCTTAAACCAGCTATTGCAGATGCAATTTTTAGCCGTGTCACTTGCATGTTCACACCTCTCTCGTGTAAAACCATCACCTCTGCATCTGTTCTCCACCCCCAGTCTCCTCTAAAGACCTTTCATAATGGGTTTTGGCAGCTCGTCTCCTGAATGTTAGCTCTGCGAGCTCTGTCTCTCTCAGCAGGCTGAATGCAGAACTGCTTGCTAACATTGGCAGCTATGAGTTGTGACAGTGCTAATTGGCTCCTCCCTCACTCTTCCATGATACTAAATACAGCGAATGTACAGTAAACGGCACACTCCTCTGCATCCAGCGCACTGGACACTTCCTGTTCTTTTCTGGAGAGAGAGAAAGAGGGAATATAAATATCATTCATTATAGATAGTTAGATAGTTGGTGAATGTATGGATGGATGGATATATGAATGGATGGACATTTTAACAGATGGACGGACGGATGGATGGATGGACAGATGGGTGGATTATTGGATTGGATGGATGGACGGATTGGAGATTTATAAACAAATAGGTACATAGGTACGGATAGGTGAATAAATATTTGAATGATGGACAGATGATAGATTGACAGATGCAAAGACTGACACATTGATATTTGTTGAGCAGATGTATGGATAGACCATGTGATAAAATGGATTTAAGGATGGATAGACAGAAATTAGATGAACAGATAGACAATTGAGTAGATAAAAAGACAGATATGGATGGAGAGATGGATTTATGAACGGGTTGATAAAACATATTCACAGACAATTCGGCCAATAGAGAGATGGATGGATGTTAGATACAACGATGGATTCATATGGATAGATGGTTTTATTAAAAATAGGTAATAGATACTTGGATGAGTGGATAAATAGATGTATAAATATTTTGATGGATGAACACATGGATTGTTTGTTGAGGAGATGTATGGATAGATGGATAAATGGGATAACAGACACAGGGCTGAATTTACAGACAGATCGAAAGAAATTAGATGAACAGGTAGCTGGATGGATAGATGAAAAGACATGAATTTCAAAGACTGATAGATGAATAGACAGAGAGATGGATTAATGGACAGATAGATATAAATAGATAGATAAACCGATGGATGAACAGGCAGATGGATAAATGGAGGGTAGATAAATCAATTTATATATAGATAGATTAACAGATAGAAATTTAGATGGGTGAGTGGATGGATGGAGAGATGGAGGGTAGATATATATGAATTTATAAATAGATCGATAGATTAACAGACGGATGGACGGACAGATATAGCATGGATGGAGGGATGTGCAACCCACTTATCCGTAGCTTAATCCTAGTGCCTGTCTTGTTAATATTCTGTTTCGGTCCATGTCTTCAATATTTCTACCCTAATTTCTAGTGCTCCCTCAGACGTCGACACCGATTGTTTACATGTTCTGATGTAGGTGCCCATTACCAGCCATTACCAGCATAAATGACTCTCAGCCTGTCAGACAATCACACTTTACACACACATTCACTCTGCAGAGTCATTAGCTGTCTCAAAGTGGAACACACACTCAATGGCTGTGTTTATAAGTGATTAGGTGTGTGCTGGTGTGTGTCCACGCTGAATAAACGCCAGGAAAACATGCTCGCTTGCACATTTTTTTATTGTAATATGGGTCTGTGTCAAGCCTGAATACACTTTCATAGCAGCATTCAGGCACATTAGAAGACAGAGCTTTAGTAGCCAAAAACTCTGCATAATAGGACAAATAATAACTGTCTTCTCTTGTCTCCAGTTGAATGCATTTTCACTAAATTAAGAGTTTAGACTTGGCAAATTAGAAAAGTTTAGACATTTTGAAGGAATTTATAAAGTTACTTAGTTTAATAACTATCATAATCAAAGTTCATTAAGTTACATTTTACAAGTACTACTTCTCCATCCACTGACAGTGTAAGCAAGCTCTTTAATGTAAAGGTTTTGTTATGACAACAGGGTTTTTCAATCCCTGAATCCCTGAACCTTTGACTTGTTTTAAAGTGCAGTTTTTTTTAAATGCATAAATATTACGTTCAGTTTACAAAAATGCACAATTACTTGTCAACAAAAACAATGGTGGACTACAGGACTATATGTGTGTCTTTTTGTGTGTGTTTTTTTTTTAATATCGTGTGTATTATACAATAGGCTAAAGAGCATGTGATTGGACAGAAGTCTTTGTAGTATTTGTAGTACTTTGCAATATTAGGGGCCGTTTACATATCGTGCCTAAAAGCTCATGGAAAGCATGAAGCATGTCACTTCCTTCACTATTTTCAATGTGCTTTGCACTCGCGCTCTCATGTCGTCTGTTGTTGCTAGGCATCCATTTTCTCAGGCAAACTGACAAAACATCGCTGCACCTCTGATACAAGTTTTATTTATGAAGAAAATTAAAAAGCACTGCAGTGCTTTGGTGTTCTGTGTTTGTCTGAGGTAATTAGTCTACTAAAATATGTATATTCCATGCAAAGTTTGAAGCTGATTGGTCAGTTCTTGTCACGTGACTCGCGGTGCACTTGCTGCATTCTGAAAAGTTTATTTGTTTTCAACTAGATTTCCTCAGCATTTTCTCACTCAACTGATTCTACTTTTCTGAATTTCTTTCTTCTGTTGAACGCATAACAAGATATTTTCAAGAATGTTGGAAAAAACAAAACAACCATTGATATCCATAGTAGGACAAAAAATACCTAATGTATGTTTTTTTCCATCATTCTTCAGCATATTCACCTTTGTGTTCAACAAAAGAAAGAAACTCAAATAGGTTTGTAACTAATAAAGTGTGAGTAAATGATGACAGAAGCTTAGTCTTTAGATGAACTCTCTTCAATCCAGCTGACCTCAAACTTTTGAAAAGTGACAAATGTGAAGCTGAAATCTCACCTATGTTGGTTTTCTCCTTGTTTGTGTCTGTCTCTCTGCAGATCACACATCTGTAGGTGGGCTGGGTGATAGTTTCTATGAATACCTCCTGAAAGCCTGGCTGATGTCTGACAAAACTGATGCCGAGGCTCGCAAGACCTACGACGATGCCATCGAGGTGAGGGCTGCTGGCCACTGTGTCAGCTCGTGCGTTGTTCTGTGCTGCATTGATGCATCTCTGTTCATTTTCTTTTTCTCTCCCTGTCTCTCGTCCTGCAGGCCATCGAGCGCCACCTCATCCGTAAGTCCAACGGGGGCCTTACTTTCATCGGGGAGTGGAAAAACGGCCACTTGGAGCGCAAGATGGGTCACCTGACCTGCTTTGCTGGCGGCATGTTTGCCCTTGGGGCTGATGGCTCACCAGATGATAAAGCTGGACACTACCTGCAGCTCGGGGCAGAGATTGCTCACACCTGCCACGAAAGCTATGATCGCACTGGTTAGTGGATAGAGGGGCAAGAGAGGAACAAAGAGTATAAACAGGGTTCCTAAGGGTCCCTAAAAAGTCTATTTGATTGTTTAAATTTAAGGCCTTATTTTTACTATTCACAGCTCTTACATTTTAGCTGATGCTTTGATTTAGAAATGTCTGAACGTTTTTCCTAATTAAAATGAAAGAAAGATTAAATGTAATTTGAACTTTAAGTTTGTTCTTTATGTTCGTAAGGGTATGCAATATGCATCGTCTATGATTCTAAAATTATTGTGAAAGCTGGTATGTGTGATGTATGCAGTTATTTGATGCACAGGTATTTTTGCCCTGATGGCTCTTTAGCCTTTTTTCATTGCTCTGCACTCCACGGTACGGTACGGCTCTGTTCAATTTTGCTCTGCCCAGTTTGCATGTAAGTTTAAAAGAAGTTTCTAGCATTATGTCTGTAATAGTAAATCCACTGTAAATATCTTAATGTTCAATATCTTCTAACTCTTATCAACAATGTCTTGAAAAATATAGATGTATAATAATATTGCACATCCCTAATGTAGATTATTTAGTTTTGTTTATTCGAATCTTATAAAAAAAAGTACAGCAACCATGAAAAAAGCATTAGATCATTGGGATTCAAATCTAATTTTTGTTGCCATGATAACACCACACAGGTTATTTTGAGAGTGTGCCATTTCTATTTCACACATCTTGACTGAGAATCGTTGATGGATTGCAGCTCAGCCACCACAAGCTCTCAGACAGATAGTTTCATGTTTATAGCACCACGAGGGGCAGAACGTTCAGCTAATAGTACTGACCGCATGAACCTGTGATTGTTTGCAGTGCTAAAGCTCGGCCCGGAGGCCTTCAAGTTTGACAGTGGACTAGAGGCTGTGGCTGTAAGACAGAACGAGAAATACTACATCCTGAGGCCAGAGGTCATCGAGACGTACTGGTACATGTGGCGATTCACCCATGATCCCAAATATAGGCAGTGGGGCTGGGAAGCAGTGCAGGTCAGCACCTTTTCCATCTTTATCAGATTGACTGAAACACAGTATCTCTAGAAGTGCTGTGAATCTCTTATAGAGATGTGCATTTGATGGACTAGACATCTTCTTAAGTGTGTAATGTTGTCTAACACCTGAGAAGTGTTTCAAAAGAGATGTTTTCCTGCAGTTTTCCACCTAAATAAAAGAATAAAAGCTCTGTGGGTTAACATTTGAAAGAGAAGCAACCATCATTTTTTGTTATAGTATTATTAGCCTTATACATAAGTGGCCTTAATTGCATGTACTTGGATTAAATAAACAAATACAATGTACTTACTGTGTCAATAATGTATTGCAGAACACTTCTGGTGTTATTAAGGGTAAGTTTAGGGACAGGTTTGATGGTGTGGGTAGGTTTTAGGGATGGTTAAGGTGTAAGGGACGGTCAATAATGTAATTGCAAATGTAATTACAGCAATTAATTACAATGTAATTACATGCATGCATTTAATAAAGCTTAAGTACAATGTAAAAATAAGTATTTACACAATAAGTACAATGTAACAATAATACAGTGCAAGTACATATTAATTAAGGACACTTAATATAAAAGGGGATCATATATTAATATGATATAATTTAAAATGACTTGTATGAAATGCTTACATGATTAAAACAGTTTTAATTGAATATTTTACTAACTCTTTATAGCATCAATTAAATACCCTAGTTAACATATAATAAATAAAATCAAAAGCTGTATTTGTTAAAGTATTTTATAACAATATAACAATGAAGTTTTTTTTCCTATCTAAAGTTAAAGATTATTAAATACTAGCATGCTAAAATGTTGCTAGTAGTACTTTATTCATTACTTACATTTTTATCATTTGATTTAATAATAATAGTAATAAATAGTAATAACAAAAATACAATTAGTCTGTTTTAATGCAAATTAAACTCCCTCAGACCCTGGTATGAATATTTTTTCTGATGAATAAATATTTATTTTGAGATTTGTATTTGTATTTTGTCCTATGTATTTGTAATTCTGGGATGCCTTTATTCAATAAGAATCATGAATTTATGAAAATATTTAAACTAATTCTTCCTATTCTAAATCCACGTTCTTTGTTATAAGAAAATAATGACTTGCTTTTATTGTCCTCGTTTGTACTGTAAGTCCCTTTGGATAAAAGCACTTGCTTAATGAGCGTGTAAATGTAGCAATGATTTAGCATAAAAACGAACGCTTTTACTGTCAGTTATCGACCATAACATAAAACAAATCATCGCCTTATGTTGTCAGCTGGAATTATAACCCAATAAAACAAAACCTGCTTTAAGTGGTGGCAGTACAAGACTCACCCATTTATGTCTACAGTTGTATATTACTGACTGGTCTATTTGATAAATTTACCAAAAAATAAATATTTAAATACATTTATAACAACCATGATTATGAGCGTTCTAGGCCAAATGTATTGCTGTGCATTGTCCCTGTACAAAAACATTATACTGTACTATACTATAACTATAGATGTACAAAGCTGGAGCACAAACAGAGGTTTTCATCCGCCCTCATAGAACTGGTATCTCCAGCCATCAGAGTTTAGCCAGATCTCACAGACAGAATAAGGTCAGACTGTGTACGGCACAATATGTTCTTCAGTATCTGAACCCATATCTCATCGCTTTGATATCCATCTGCAGTCACACTCGCGTTATCTGTGGCATCTTTCGACTGCTGGTATTAGTCCTGTACCTCTCCTTCTGTATCTGTTCATCCCTCGTTTTTTTTTTTATTATTATTATTTTTTATCCTTCTCTCTGTTTTCCCGTCATCATTACCCTGTTTTATTTGGGGAGTGTGTGTATGTGTTTTTGGAAGAGTTTAAAGTGCTCTTGGGAATGGAGCGTCATTGTTTTCTCTCCGATTGGGTGTCATTGTTCTATGCAATTGGGCTTCTTTTGATGGTGCCTGGGCTTTTTCTGTCTTTCCTCCCCATTTCTATCGAAGGAGAAAGGGAGCGGAATAAAGCTCACTTGTTCCCTGTTGTTATCGGCTCTTTTTCTTCTTCAAATTTGATCATTTTCTGTCTCCAGCTCTCTCTGTGCACCTCTTTCTTTCCAGGTTCTCAAGGTTTCACGTCTCTTCTCTTTGCGTTGTTTTTAGTGTAGATAAAAGCTATTGTGTTGATCTGTTTGGCGTCCACTCTCATCTCCAGGATCGGTTAAGATTCTTTTCCCCCCCAGTTCTCACCATATCTCATCTGGAGTAAGATGGTCAGATGGATGTTAGACAAGTGGTTTAAAGATATTTTGCTTATTTGAGCTTTTATAGTGTTCACAAACAATGCAATTCTGTTGAAGAGTGATATTAATATTCAGGCAGAATAAAGGGGTATTTTTGCACAGAGGTTATTTACTAAAAGCAGATAAGTTTTAGCTTTGTGTTTGGAAAGTTTCTCATTCACACAACCCCATTGTCAAACAAATCCCTATTCACGCAGATCCACAAAAGCGACTATAAATGCAGTATTATTCATGCCAGGCAAGTAGTTGACAATACCACTTTGTGAAGAAAGACTACGTGTCTGTGCATATACAAACATTGTTTTGGTTGTCAAGTATTGAAACCTGTTTTTAGGCCCAAAAATGTTTTCATTAAATTGAACAGGGAACAATAAACTAAAGATTGTCCCTCAAATTAATATTAGATTTATTGAAAACTGTGCTGTGTTGATGCCCCCTTGGATTAGAACAATTTTTAATCTTTGTCCAATAAACAAAACATGCTGTTATTTTTGAACTTGACTAAATGAACATTAACAAAACACAAAAACTACTTATTATATAAATACTACAGGGGAAGAGAGGAATCACAGTATTAGATGGAAACATTACTTGATCAAATTTGTACTTGAACCTATTCTTAAATGACTTTTTTATTCCAGCTAATAAGTCACTGTTTATAAGACTCATGGCAAAATTGCATCGTTAAAAGAAAAATAAACACTTTGATTTGTGGCTGGTTTGATTTAAAAGAAATTCAATGATGTTTTAACTGAAATATGAACGCAACATAGACCAAAATACATCTAAACAATCCAAAAACAGAATATTTTGTCACAAGATGCGATCGTAAAAATGGAAGATTACTTAAGCATATTTGGGGGGTTTTATGTGTCATAGCTGTGATATTGCCCATTACAGTTCAATACGAGAGTTAGAAATGTGTCTCATTGCAGGAGATCTTTATTTGTGTGGAATCCCTGGTGCTATTTTGACTCCTTTACACATTTTATAAGCTCTTCACAAGTTATACCATTACATATTTGCAGATACACCAAGGGCGTGCATCCCAGGATATACCATTGTTTTGGATCTTCAAATGGTGTTAACACGTAGCTGTGGGGTAAAAGGCAAAGCGTGTTTCAGATGATAAAACAAGGGCCCTTACATTCTGAAAAATAAAGTGTTTTTAAAGATGTTAGATGAGCTAAAGTAATCTAAATGGAAATGAGGGGAGGCGGAGCTGGATCTCTGTTGAATGGGTTAATATAGGGCTGGATCAGGCCAGCTGCTGTTGAGGTGAGTCTCGAGTGCAGCAGCTGTTTCAGGCTGATCTGCTGCAGGTAGGTGAACACATCATGCCATGTTTTCCTGGCACAGATGGCTTGCATCACTCGTGCCTGCAGAGGCTGAAGCAGCGCTAATGGAGCATTATTGGTTCTTGGAGTACCGGGCCAGAAAAATAGAGCAGCGTGGTATATATTTTTCCTATTTCTAGCTTGTCATTACTGCGAGTACACAGTCATGCTCTGATTTGATTTGCAGTCATAAAACGGTGATTAGGGCAGAGTTTCAGTTGATATTGCCCATACTGTATAGATAATCTTTCTGAGCTGAGGCACAGGAAAAGGTACATCTGGAAGTGAGCTAGCCTGAATTTTTCATCAGTTGGCTGATATTTTTATTAGAAACGGAGAGATATTACATGGTTTAATCGAGTTTGGGAATCACTGATGGAAGAAAAGTGCATGACTTAAACCGCAAAGACACGGTCATGACTCAAACAGCAAAGACACGGTCATGACACAAACAGCAAAGACACGGTCATGACTCAAGCATCTTTTAAAAACATTTTCCATCAGAAGTTCAGACGCTTTCTTTTCTCTGGTACATCACGTGTTAAAATATACACTGGCTGTCCAAAAAAACTCACACACACAGACACTAATATTTTGTTGGACTGCATTTAGCTTTGATTACAGCGTGCAATTTTCATGGTATCATTTCAGTACGTTTCTGCAACATTTATTCCTGTCCAGAGTTTAATGAATGTTTCATCAAGATCTTGTATTGATAATGGGAGAGACTGCTGTGCAAAGTTTTCTCCAGGACATCCTAAAGATTCTCAAGGGGGTTCAGATCTGGACACTGTGGTAAAAATTGTGTCTCATGCTTTCTCAACCACTCTTACAGTTTGAGCTTGATTAATCTTGACATTATCATCTTTGGATAGGTCCATGCCATCAGGGAAGTAAAAATCCATTGATTGAATAACTTGGTCATTTAGTATATTCAGATAATCAGCTAAGCTCACTCTTTGGGCACATAACATTGCTGAACCTAGCTCTGACCAACTGTAGAATCCCTAGATCTCAGCAAGGTACAGGCTTGTATGGTCTGCACTAGGCATGATGACTCATCTGGACTCATCAGACCACATGACCTTTGAAAATTGAAGCGTTTTTTCTGGATTAGCTTCACTGATAAATGGTTTTCTTAAGGCTACACAACTGTTTAGTCTCAATCCCTTGAGTTCCCTGCACATTGTTCATATGCAGATGCTCTTTCTTTCGCTATCAAACAGTCATGAGATCTAGTTTTGTTTTTTGTTTTTTATTTACAGTTTGATTTCACCAGATGTTTAAGTGATTATCGATCGTGATCATTCTCAATTTTTTTTTCTGACCATTTATCTTCCTTAAAGATGATGGTTCCCTGCTGTCGTTCCAGTTTTTAATAATGTGTTGGACAGTTCTAAAACTAAAAGTTTCAGCAATCTCCTTAGATGTTTCTTTGCGTGATGCATGCCAATAGTTTGACCCTTTGGAAACAGATTAACATCTTTTGCACGACCACAGGCTGTGCCTTCTGGTGTGATTGTTTAAGAAATAAGGAACTACTCTCTGCATCAGTTAATTAACTTGTTACCAGCTGAAACATAATCATCCATGCCGTAATTATCTAATGGGTTTCATCTACCCATTTGCTTAGTTAAATCCAGGTAGTGACTTTTTGTTTTCTTCTTTTTTTTTATTTTTGAACAAGATTTTGTCAAACGTGGGTCCAGTCAGTGTCAAATGATTTTTCAGAAATGCTGACTCATTCTAGCAAACTGACTTGATGCTCAAGAATTTCTTTTTTATTAATATTAATGATGAAAACTGTTGTGCTGCTTCATATTTTTGAGCAAACTGTGCTAATTTTTGTGCTAATCAGTAAAAATATAATAATAATGTCTTCAATGTCACAAACTTAATGACCCTGAATGTAAGTCATTTTCTATATATGAATACAATTTCTTTCCCTTCTGCAGGCTATAGATAAACACTGTCGAGTGAGCGGAGGTTTCTCTGGTGTGAAAGACGTCTACTCCTCCAGTCCCACCTATGATGATGTCCAGCAGAGCTTCTTCCTGGCTGAAACGCTCAAGTAAAAAATCATCTCATTTACTCACACGATGTGAACTCTTTCAAGTTCGTTATGCGAGTATGCATTATAACTACATATTACACGGTATAATAATACAAACCCAGCATACGGCCAGCTCTGTCAATTCTCAGCTGAATAAAGTGACGTATATTGAGTTAGAAAGTTACTGCCTCCTGCTGGTGTGATTGAAACATTACAGCTTACATGTTGCGTTTTTGTAGATACCTGTACCTGCTGTTCTCCAGTGACGAGCTACTTCCTCTGGAGAACTGGGTGTTCAACACGGAGGCTCATCCTCTGCCCGTCCTGCACCTGGGCAACATCACCCTGCCGGGCAGCGAGAGCCAACGGTAGAGAGGACAGACGGGGGGCGCTCTCCCCCTCAACCGCCCCTTTACTGAACACCTCCCTCCTCCTGAAAGACAGCAGAGGAGAGAACTGAACCCCACAACCACTGTCTCCTCCTGCACTGTGAATCATGGGACTGCAGTGAACGCAGGAGACCCCATCATGTCTCTCTATCTCTCTCATGTATTCTCTGAACGACAAACTGGTGGATTGATCCCGTGACACATACTGTACACCAATTAGCGGACAAAAAAGACGTGCGTTTCTCACCAGGGAAGGATTTTATCAAGTTTGTTCTTTTCGTTTTTCTCCAATTTGGTGACGTTTCATGACTTGGTGGATGAATGGTTTTCGGACCAGCCCTTTCGCTTTCTGAGACGGCAGATGTGGCCTCCTGTGAAATCCTTCTCCGGGCACACGGGGATGTTCAGGATTTCTTCTCAACGTCTCATTCTTGAGGTTAGCGGGTAAAAAAGTGGACACGTGCTGCTGTCGAACAGCTGTGAAATCTTCACCACCGTCATTCCAGAAAACCTGCGCTTTCAGTGTTTTTTCCATTCACGTCTTTTCCTTTCTCTCAGAAAGTCCTTCATGCTGCTTTCTGGTTGGTGGATGGGTTTTGTTTCACCACACAATGAATCAGTAACACTTGAAGCAGAACTTGCAGCGCTTTCGATGCTAATGCTATTGGTTGTCACCATTCGTTTTTATTTGTCAGTAGTGCCGCTTTGTTAGACCAGACCAGATTTTTTTTTTTCAGCAGCCGAGATTTACCATTAATCATAGCCAACGAGATAGAGATTTATATATAAATATATGGGGTTTAGAGTTCAGAAAATACACTGTGTGTGTGTGTGCGTGTGTGTGCGCGTGCGTGTGTGAAGTGTACAAGAAGCTCAGAGTCGGTAAAACACAAACTAGATATTTTGCATACAACTTAACAACAATGCCAATGATGTAGGATGGTTTTGTCACGGGAGGAATAATGTTAAACTGAGGTTGTTTGTTTTATTTTCAGGTTGTCATTCCAGTTTCTGGTTTTCATTAAAAGCAAATGCATATCTCTGAATATTTCATGCGAGTTTTAACGTGACTTATTCCCTGAATGTTTTCGATCTCCTGACATCAGACGAGTTTGATCAAACACAACCTGCAGCCAGTTGTAATCAAGTATTTAATTTGGTTTTATTTATTTATTTTGTTTTTGTTTTGTTTAATAGACCTTTAATGAATATTGATTCAGTCTCTTTTGGAAGACGCTTTCAGCCTTATTATGCTCTCTCTCTTTTTTACCTTCAAGTGTGTAAAATGGCACATTCACAGAACATGTAGTCAACACGCAGAAGGAAAAGCTAATTATTTCCTCTTAGGTCTGTTTGAGAATCAATCCGTCTCAAAGCACCATTGATGGGATCCTGGGTGCCATCGATCAGCTCTTTTTCGTGCTTACAGTTCCAGTTCGAGGGAGACGCGTGTGCTCTCCTCTAGATGGCAGCAGTGACGTCCGGCTGCTCGAGTGTGTGTCATTTCTGTTCTTTTCTCCCACAGTAACTTGACTTTGACTTATGGTGAGTGAAGCCCAGGCAAACACTCTTCCCTGTTGTTGCTGGGTGGGTTTTGAAAAAGCTGTGTTCTGTATTTGTATTTTTACTGAACAAAGAAGACAACAAAATATTGTAAATATGTTGAAAATGACACACAAATTCAATAAAGATGTTACAAAAAGTGAACAGAATAAAACTAAAGCTTTTATTGTCTAGTGTTTTCTTATTGGCTTTTATAGAAGACGTTTTAAAATCAACTGCTGCAACCATGCATTATAATACTGTATGTACAGTGCTCATCATATTGAGTACCCCCCCCCATTTAAATGAATATTTTCTATAGGATGCTTTATAATATTATATGTGTGCATATACATTAGTGTAGTCAGTACTGAAGCCAAATCTGGAGCTAATCTAACAAAATAACTTACAACAATGGTTCAAAAATCAGTAGCTCAAATTTATATTTTAGGGAAAAATATTAAATACAATTTTCAAAAATCAAGAGAAACAAAAATATAAACAATTTTTTTAAAATGTTGTAGTTTGTAAAAATACAATATTTTGCATGAATTAAATGTATTATCTTTCCATTTCTAAAGATGTTCTGTGACTAAAACATAATTTTAATAAATATATCTGTTTAATAAATCTGTATTGTTTAAATGCACCAATATATATTACCCATATTCACTGAGAAATAGATAAAAAATATCAATTTTCCATATGGGGTGTACTCGTATATGCTGAGCACTGTTTATATTACATATTACAGTAAAATGTTAAACAACATTTTACATTACCATCTTACTGTATTTTTGATCAAATAAATCTCTTTGTGAGCAAAAGAGACTATATAAAAACTATGGAGACTGCAAACGTTTGAAAAGTAAATGCATTACTGCGCTCAGTACTATGACATACATGGCTTATTATAATAATTCTGCATTTTACTGGATTATATTGGTGCTCTGCCCAAGGAAAACTGTTCTTGGTTTATTCTTCTAAAACATTTTACCTTAAAATCTTTATTTACAATCATGAATGATGTGAAATGCATTGATCTAAACCTATGAAGCCTGTAGCTTTTGTAGAAACACCCTTAGTATTTAGTTGGAAAGTAACAACAGCGCATACGTTTCCGTTGTCTCAGTAATAATAATATTTAGCCGTGCTGTGTGTTTGTTTGAAGGCCTTCATGCTCTTGTGCTCTTGGCAGCACACGTTGATATTATAGGTCGTGGTGAACTGGCACATCACCCTGCTCTCCGTCTTCACGTCATCAGCAAACACCCCTTCACACATGGTTTTGTTCCCTGGCTTTAGCAGAAGCAGCAGATTTGAGAGAAGCAATTCCTTTTTTTTTTAACTGTCTTCTGTCACTGAGCCTGACCGCAGTGTGTCAGGACAGGACGGATGGCTGGCTGGCAGAGGTCGTGATCTGGGTGCCGTTTGCCCTCTTTCAACAACCCTTAGTGACACCCTGTGACCCCATGGATCATCTACTGAAAACATGCTGAATGCTGACTGATTTCTGCCTTTATATCTGAATTGCACTAGTGGAAATGTAATTTACATTCTACTAATTAAATTTGCAATTGTTTATAAGAACTTAAACATTTTTGATTCTCCAGCATAATTTTAGCTGATTTTCTTAAATCTTATTCTCAGAGAGCTTCATTTATATAAGGAGTGACTACTGAAACAAAATGAGGTAAATTAAGGTTGTAGCTGTGCTTCTCAATATCCTGGACTTTAAATTCTCCCAATGTCACCACTTTATAGTGAATGACATTACAGGATTTTATTAATTTACATGACCTCTAGTCTTAATCGTTTTAAGTGCACTCTGGGGTGTAGAGCCATTGATTTTACTCTTAAATTTATAGTAAATAATACTAATAAAAATAGTACAAATAAATTGAGCAACAGGGAAAAAACGTGATTTAGTTGTTTTTTGTTCTTTTCTTCTTCTTTGTAAAAGGCTCAAATAATTGTATACTTTATATTTAATTGTTTTTGTCATCTGTGAAAATCACTAGCCATTTTTGAGTGAAAATTGTTTCAGATTAAGCCTCTATTTTCAGTTAGTTTGAGGGTCATCGCTTAGGCCAGAACACAAGTCAGCTAAAAAAGACAAGAAAAAGCGAACAATACACTAGGAAAATCAACATGTTGCAAACCAAAAACTTTACAGTAGAAAGAAAGAAAACAAGCACGGTCACAGTGAACCAGGTAGGTCAGTTGGCAACTCCTAATGATAGCATAGTGATTACACATCACACAGAGAGAGGCTGAACCACTGGAGAAATGAAACATGAGCATATGGAGCACCGGTTACTAATATCCTTACTATTTGCTCAAGCTTAGTTTGCTTTAAACTATGCTGGAATAAAAAAATATTACAGTTAAAATAGCATGGAATAAAATGGTATTTTGTGTACAGGAGGGTACACCGACTTCCTGTTCAAAAGTTTACGTACCCTTGTGTCTGTCTACTTGACTGGTTAATCACACTGGGTTCCATTCAGAAGGGTTCATCCCTATGCCCTAATCCCTTCGGAGAGACCCATTAGCGTATAAGGATGAACCCTTCCAAATGGAATGCAGTGTGTGACACCAATCACTCACTTTCCTTTGGCTTATTCCCTGTTTATCAGGGGTCACCACAATGTAATGAACCACCAATTATTCTGGCAATTGTTTTAACAATTTTTTACATTGTTTTAGCAACCAAGCAATGAGAGTACAACCCTCAGATCTGGAAAGCACTCATTCACACACACTCATACACTACGACCAATTTAGTTAATCCAATTCACCTATACCGCATGTCTTTAGACTGTGGGAGAAGACCAGAGCACCCAGTGGAAACCTATGCAGACAGTGGGAAAACATACAAACTCCACACTTGGTCCAGCCGGTACTCAAACCAGCGACCTTCCGTGAGGCAATCATGCTAACCACTTGGCCACCATGCTGCCCCAAGAGTATCTCATTTCTGCAAACAAATGCTTTTTTTGATTAAGACTGTCAAAGTAAATGAGGTGTCATGATGCTTATCATGAATAATCTTTACAAACGCTTCCCTCACGGCCCACGGGTGTGTTTTCTGTGGTATAAAATATGTTTAAAAAACGCAACTTGGTCATAGTGAGGTTATCCATTCATGATGAGTTTCATAAGATGATGTATATCTGATCTACCACAGCACTCGACAGGCACGTTCACAGAAAGCACGATAACTATCAATAAAGATAAAATTCTAAAGTTGTTATATTGTAGCCGAAATAAAACGCAAAAAGTACCATCCACACCACTATTAGCCATAATGTTACACTAGAAACTGTATTTCGAGAATCACTGTCAGATAATGAATGATAAAAATATTCAATTGGAATCAAGAGCCAATCAAAATCAAATCACAAATCAATCGAAAATGTAGGATGCTGATGGTAATGGCTAACTCATACATTTGTGAATCTTATTCAAGATTCTAAAAAAAGCAAAACAAAAATTCAAACATTCCAGGCGTGTAAAGGATCATAGGGGCCTGAAGTGTCCATCAGTTGTACCCTAAGAAATCCTTCATTACAAAGGGCCCAATTCTGAGCACTGTTTGTTTGGAATGACACTTCAATATGGCAGCCATGAAGTACCCTTCAGAGGGCATTATATCCGATTTGAAATGCAAAATTTATTGTTCATGCTTGTGAATGCTAATATCGTTAGTGTTAACATTCTTGGTGGTGCATTTTATTTCAAGATCAAACTGGAAATTAATTTAGCTTCAAAGTAAAAGCCACCCAACATTACTGTTTTGTTGTTTCTAACCCATTTTATTAAGTGTACGTTTTTCGAAGTAATCATAATAAAAGATTATTAAAGCAATCTACGTAATATGTTATTCAGGACATTTATACTTTTTGTTAGGTGTTATTTATTTACGCATTTATAATAAATGAGCACATGAGCTTATCATAACGAAATCTGACAAATTACCCACTAAATCACCAAAACATTAAGCATATATAATTGTCTACAGCCACATCACCCTGCAGCCCAAGACCAGTTACTCATTGAAGCTAAGCAGGGCTGAGCCTGGTCAGTACCTCGATGGGAGATCACATGGGAAAAACTAGGTTGCTGTTAGCAGTGGTGTTAGTGAGGCCAGCAGGGGCGCTCAACCTACGATCTGAGTGAGTCCTAATGCCCCAGTAAAGTGAAGGAGACACTATACTGTCAGTTAATGCCGTCTTTTGGATGAAAGGTTAAACCGAGGTCCTGACTCTCTGTGATTATTAAAAATCCCATGGTACTTCTTGCAAAAAGAGTAGGGGATAACCCCAGTGTCCTGGCCAAATTCATTCATCTGCCCTTACTCATCATGGCCTCCCAATCATCCCCATCCACCAAATTGACTCTATCACTGTCTCTCCACCCCACCTATAGCTGATGTGTGGGGAGCGCACTGGCTCCGTCGTCCTGTGGCTGTCGTCGCATCATCCAAGTGGATGCTGCATACTGGTGGAGGTGTGGAGAGACCTCCCCTCGTGATTGCGAAGCGCTTTGGGTGTATAGCCATACACAATGAATGCGCTATATAAATACACATTACATTACTTGTCATCAGATTATACTACATAATTTACCCAAAAAAATGCATACTATTTTCTAACCCTCGTGCAGTTCTAAATCCGAATTGACTTTCTGTTGGGAAACCCAAAAGAGGATGTATTTTCTTCTTTACATGTCAATATATTAACGAAAACTTTGGTTTACGATATTCTACTAAATACCATGTTCCACAGAAGCAAACAAGTCTGAATTCATTAATAATTGTGAAACGACAGCAAAATTTCCCTGTTTGGTTGAACCGTTCTTTAGTAGCTTCTCAAGCTGACAGTTGAATTTGTCCAGCTTCTAGTTCAGTATAAATGCATGAGCCCCTCTGTGCCGTGTTTTTGTCTTTCAGGAAGTCTGAATTTTAATAAATTGATCCCGGAGGGCTGCTGATGTCACAGGAAGGAGAGGATTATGAATGCCACCGTGAGTCATGATGATGGTCTGATAGACAGGGGAAAAAACAATTGTGTGGACGTCCGCAAACGTAGTGGAGTGTTTAATGTGTTAATGGCCTGTATGTGCGTGTGCGCGCCTCCTTCAGTGTGTTTAATGTGTTAATGGCCGCCGGTTAACCATCCGTGGCCTGGACAGTGAGTCATTTCCACTTGGCGCTGAGCCCAGCTGCAGCAGGTGGCATTGCCCCTCCTCACAAACTAAATGGCATTCACCTTTGAACAAAACACAGCTTAATTTCTGCTCGCTCTCTGTGAAGTTTATTTATTCTATTAAATCTGTCTGGGAAGGAAAACACTTGTTTAACCTCGTATACTTCTCTCAGAGGCATTAACTGTGACATTTGGTCCTGTTTTTTTTTTGTTTTTTTGATTGATGCTGAAAGAAATTTCAGTTTTGGCGTTCAATGTGTTCTTGTAGATTAGCAAATACAACAAAGGACTGACTTTGCTGCATTAAAGTTTTAATCAGTCTCGGGGTATGTTCCCATGGCACTATTTTCAATTAAAAGTGGAAAAATGAAAGATTCAGCATTGTGGACCAACATGAAAATGGTGTTGTGGAGACCTGAAAGCGGAACATTTTGAAAATGGTTTTAAAAACTGCTAAATGTATCATTCATTCATTTTCCTTTGGCTTAGTCCGATTATTCATCAGGGATTGCCACAGTGGAATGAACCGCCAACTTTTCCAGCATATGTTTTACACAGCGGATGCCCTTCCAGCTGCAACCCAGTACTGGGAAACAACCATACACACTCATTCACACACATACGGCCAATTTAGTTTATTCAATTCACCTATAGCGCATGTCTTTGGACTGTGGGGGAAACCGGAGCACCCGGAGGAAACCCACGCCAACACAGGGAGAACATGCAAACTCCACG
>CAIGQW010054868.1:369991-399217 GCA_903798125.1 Danio choprae
TTATTATTATTTTTGTGAATTGTTCTTCGTGGTGAATTAATTGAGTAGTAGCCGAGTGTCACCCTGTAAATGCTTCAGTTTCTCTTTGGAGTTTTTTTGGCCTTCTGGAAAGCCTGAGAATCAGTGTTAGCTTTTCAGTTATGAGAGAGCAGTGAACCTGTTGGACAGCACATGTATGTTCTACATAAGTGTTTCATTTAATTTCAGGCTCATTATTCTAACTAAATATTAACTGTAGATCTTTCGGGAGATTTTAAAATTTATTATTTGCTTTTTCTTTTTGTAAATAGACTCAGTGAATTATTTTTGCCCTTGTATTTTATCTCAGGAAACTGCATAGATGGCAAACATGGCCTCAACCTCATCCAGCAGTGAAAGTGAGTCACAAAGTGTGCTTACCTGGGAGCAAGTGAGCCGCTTGAACGATGTGCTGACAGAGGCCGTGCCGGTTCACGGACGTGGCAACTTTCCCACCCTTGAGGTCCGGCTGAAGGATATTGTAAAGATGGTGAGAAACCGGCTGGAATTGAGAGGCATTACGGTCAAAGATGTGCGTCTGAATGGCTCCACTGCCAGCCATGTGCTGGTAAAGGACATTGGCTGGAGCTACAAAGACCTGGACGTCATCTTCAGGGTAGACCTCCCTCGGGAAGAGGAGTTCCAGCTCATCAAAGATGTGGTTCTGAGCACTTTGTTGGACTTTCTTCCAGAGGGGGTGAATAAGGAGAAGATCACCCCGATGACACTGAAAGAGGCCTATGTCCAGAAGCTGGTCAAAGTCTACACAGAGCAGGACCGCTGGTCTCTCATCTCGCTCTCCAACAACAATGGCCGCAATGTGGAACTAAAGTTTGTGGACTCGATCCGGAGACAGTTTGAGTTCAGTGTGGACTCCTTCCAGATTATTTTGGACTCTGTGCTGTCATACTATGACTTGTCAGAAAATCCCATGTCTCAGCACTTCCACCCTACTGTGGTCGGGGAGAGCATGTACGGGGACTTTGCCGAGGCTCTGGGCCACCTCAGGAACAAGACCATTGCCACCAAACGCCCGGAGGAAATCCGTGGTGGTGGTTTACTCAAATACTGCAACCTCCTGGTGAGAGAATTCAAGCCTACAGATAAAGATGAACTGAAGGCTCTGGAACGATACATGTGCTCCCGTTTCTTTATTGACTTTCCTGACATTGGTGAGCAACAGCGCAAACTGGAGGCTTATCTTCAAAGCCACTTTATTGGTGAGGAGAAGAACAAGTACAACTACCTCATGATCCTTCGGCGGGTCGTGAACGAGAGCACTGTGTGTCTCATGGGACACGAGAGACGGCAGACACTGAACCTCATCTCACTGACTGCATTCAGGGTGCTCGCTGAGCAGAACGCTATACCTGATGTGTCCAGCGTCACCTGCTACTACCAGCCGGCTCCGTATGTCGGAGAGCTGAACTTCAACAACTACTATGTGGCCTCTTGTAACCAGTCCATTCCAACTTGGTTGCCTTGTAACTAAGACACAAAGGATGCTTGTTTGAAGACTAAATCCATCAGTTGGTCAGAAAGCCAGATAATTGGTAAGGGAAGTTTCCCTCTGTAGACATAAAGGATGTTTAAAATATCAAAGGTTTCTTTTTTTTTTGTTTATTTTTTTTGTTTTTTTTTTTTAATAATAATTCATTCTCTGCAGAGGTGCCAAGACATTTCTAATTCAAAGTGATATATATTTTAGTGATTGAATTAATTTTTTTTCCTTTTTTTTTTTTTTAACACAATATAAAGTTTCAGATTTGTTTGTTGCTCTCATCTGTCCCTTATCTGAGAGATTTATTTTCCATATTGAAGAGAAACAATTCCCATAGTGCCTTAATAGATTCTAACCCCAAAAATAAATGAAAATCATATTGGGATACATTTATATATTTCCTGTGTGTTACAAAATATAAATGCCAAAAAAATATAATAATGTTCTTAGAAATTTGGAGAAAAAAAAATATACAAAAATGTTTGAAAGAAAAAGATATGAAAAATGTGAGCACAGGTGAAATTGGTATTCTAGGACTCAAGTTATCAGGAGTTTTTGTTTGTTATTTTGGTACACTGGTGGGCAGCTAAAGTTCTTTTTGTTTCCATTAATAGAAATGTGAACTGAATCATGTTAAAGTATTCATAGCAATGTGCTTCAGTTTGCTGTGTGGATGCAGATGACTTGTGTTCCACTGTACGTTTTGGAGAAATTGTGCAATTTGTCAAGATCTTCAGTCTTGGAAGTTACATCAGTGATGAGACTGAAATTTAAAATTGACTGAAGCGTGTACAAAAAGGTAGATTATCTTTTTCCCATAAAGCAGTAACAAGGCCATTTAATGATCCAGATTACATGGGTCTACTGGTTAAACGTTCCTCTCCTCATTAACATTTTGTTCATGTTGGAAGAGGCCATGCTTGTCCATACAAGGATCACCTGTTGGACGACTGGTCCTCCTGAGCTTTTTGCGGCCATTAGCAGACTTAGCACTGCCGTATGTAATGAGACCTCCAGCTAACAGCATAGCCAAGCCAAATGGTGTCACAACGCTCTAAAATTATCCCTTCCTGCACCTCTCGGGATGTGCCTTGAATGGACAGCATGTGGGGTGGAATTTCTAGTGAGCCGACTGTCTGTCCTGTGCTTCTGACTAGCGTCACTGTAGATGAGAAGTGAACGATGGTATGTCACGCAGCCTTTTCTGGTAATTGACTTCTGGGAGGAGTTACAGACATACCCGTGCTCATTCAAGTGAACGTAAAAGCATGCCTGAGTAGATTCCATTCCAGTTTTGGATCTAATCGATGTTGCTGGATTTGCCGTTCTTCTTCTTGATTGAGTTTTTTAGTCTCTCCTGTCTTGGTCCGCTTGTTTGCGAATTTGATGTGATTGCTTCAAGGAACATTGCAATCGTCAGCTGGGTTATTTTGTGCATAAGACAGTATTAAACTATGTGAATGCCTATTCTTGTCTGTCTTCTCAGATACACTCCCACCCTTTCCCTATAGTGCACGTGTAGTTCCTCTTTCAACATCGGCCCATTCAGAGAAGTCTATTACTCTGCTAGCTACTCTTACGTAATGGCCGACAGCTGCCCCCCTGCCCCTCAGGTTTCCTTTGCTCACGCGCTACAGCTCCTGCTGCTTCAGCCTTTACAGACCTATATGCACCAGATAACCACGAGTGCCACGTTCCTTCTGTTATCTGCTGCCACAGACTTCTAGGGTCACACAGCCTCCCTCTTGCTGGTTCACACCCTAAAGCGCACTGAGAATGGATTATTACTCCCATGTCAGTTTAAGTTAGTGTTTTTTGTTTTTTTTTTCTTCCCCCCTCCCATACCTGTCTTGCTGTGTATTTTAGGACTGTGGACCAATGTTTGAACCAGCAACATTGCACATTTTTTTTTCTTCTTTTTTTGCCGAATTCATGAAACGATGTAAAGACCTTTTTATAGCTCAATCCTGTCTGGTTTCAGAACAGTTTGGCACCATTAATTTTCTACAGTCCATTTAACAAGGATGACGAATTAGATCTGAAAAGAATAATCCCCCCCCCCCCCCCCTCCCAGTGTAGTTTTGCAGTCATTCCAGCTGTTGTCATTTTTCATGTCTCGTCTACGTCACCCTTCTAATCAAAGCAATTAATGTGTTCAAAAGGCTAAATTGTTGAAATGTCAATGAATGCACTTTACAGGCCTTGTCATACTCCAAAGCCCTATGAACACACAAGCTCTAAGGGTGTCTGTGTCTCTCAGGGACATAAAGGGCTTGGATACAATGTCTTGAGGGTCACAGCATTTAATTTACAAACTTCCTCAAGTGTAAAATGCATTCTATTACTAGTGAGATATTTGATAGGGTATTTCCTGGTGATCTGATATGCATGTTTCAAAAACCTTGGCCTGTCTAATTTTTTATTTTTATTTATTTATTTTTTTTCCCCAATTAGAAAGCAAATAAAATAAACTCATTAATCTTGGCCAGATGCGCTTTATATAGATAAGACCTGGTGTGATGAGGCTTGGCTCCTTTCCTGTTTGAAGTCCGTGTGAAGTATGTTTCTTGGAAACGGAGTGTTTGAAAATAGGAAAGCATGCTTTTTGAGTGTTCTTTCTTTTTTTTTATTTGTCAGCTGTAATTCCGGATTCCTGTGTGTAAGCCTTGTGTTGGAGTTTTTGTAACCCAGTTCCGTGTGTGTGTGTGTGTGTGTGTGTGTGTGTGTGTGTGTGGAATGTTTATTGGATTTGAACATGCTTGTCTAAAGTGCAAGTCTTAATAATGATTGAGGCCTTTTTGAAGCCCACAACTCTTCTTGCAACATTGCTAAAGGATTTCAGCAGATTTTGTTTATTTTGTGTGATTTATTTGTCTTGTTTGTCTGTGAGGATGCTAATGATTGTGAGTTTAAAAAAAAAAAAGAAAAGAAATGGAATAAGTCGCACTATTATTTTGAAATCCTTATGTCGGCTTACTGTCGGCGTGGTGATTTATGATGTCGATTCATTTATGCCATTTTGTTTCTCAGCACTTTTACCTCACTATAATTTTCCTTTTGGATGGAATTGAGGAATAAGGAAAATGTGTATCAAGGGGAAAAATAAAGTATTGAAAGCCCATTCTTTTTCATGCTCTTTTCTTTTGAAATAAAATAAGTTATTTTCGATACATTTCTGAAGCGTGTTCTTTTACTAAACCAAAACTGTTATTCAGTAGATTTGCTCTTTGAGATGGACTGATGCTTTATTGCAGTGTTTTCTGATAATGGTGGAGACTGATTGTTTGAAGTGTTGAAATGATCAGTGAGGTGTTTATTCTCAAGGGTTCTCTGGCCCCTGTGGTGTTCATCTCTGCTGCGCTGCTCCACTGCCCTTAAAAGCACAAGTATGAATCAGCAGTCTCTGTTCACTGGGCCTGATATAGATAGTCCTGATCTATATCAGGCACACTGGGCTAAAAAATAAAGACCTTTTGCTTGTGTGGTTAACTTGTTTTAATGTTAATCTTGTATAATTGATTTATTAATAATAATAATAATAATTTTTATTATTTCTATTCAAATGCACTACTAGTATACTCTACATATCGAGTGTTTTTGTTTTTTTTCCCCTCGACTTCATTCATATAAATAAAAATTAATTAAATTTCAGTTCCGGTGCTGTTAAAGCTGTATTTTTCAACTGGCAGTACTCCAGTTTTCAGTACAGATTATAGTTTTACATCTAATCTTTTATTCATGTAAAATTTGTATTCATTTTTCAATTTACATGATAACCGACAACAATGTTATCAAATCTTGTTCACAATGATCTGGGAAAATAGCTTAAAGTGCCATATGCATGCCCGGCCAGTGATTGATGTCACTTTGTAAATGAACTCAGCATACCTACTTATTGAATTTTTGAAGTTTACACAGCTGAAAATGATCATTTTTAAAAAAAAAAAAAAAAAAAGTGTACTTTGAGACCTGTTTCTAAAAGTTTGCTTTTTAAGGCCTCCAAAACACCACTGTCATGTAAATGAATGGCCAAAACCCATCAGGTTAGTGATTGAAAATTGTTTTAACAATTTTCTTAGGATTTACTTGTAAACTGTTGTTTTTTTTTTTTTTTTTTTAAGTAGATAAACCATTTTTAACTTCAAACTGGTAATTTCCATTAACTGGTAAAGTCCATTAATTGCTTTTTACAGCACTGCAAAAAAATTATTTTCTTCGATTTTTGTTTCTCATTTCTAGTCCAAATATTAAAAAAAAAATGTAAATCAATAAGCATTGTCTAGATAAGCAAAACATGTTATCTTTAGAAATAATATGGCAAAATAAAGTGAGTTTCTTTTTTTTTCCCCTTTTAAAACAAGCAAAATAAACTTGTCAAAAGGAAAAACAAGATTATTTTCTTGGCATGTTACTTTTTTTATATTATTCAATATAATATTTATTATAATGGCATGTTACTTTTAAAAACAAGACATTTGGCTTGTCTAGAAAATAAAAAATAATTTTGTAGTGAGTGTAGTTGACCACAGGCTTTCTGCTTTGGCTTTTATAGCAGCAAGGCAATATTCTCTGTTGTGATGCCTTTATGAAAAAATATGTATGGTGGAATTCTATTAGATGCATTTCTGTGGTGTGCTTTTAATTGTGCCTGTTAACAAAATGTGAGAAATGTTACAATGCTTTTAGCAACATCTGGAACTCTCATATTCCACACTGTTAAACGAAAGGTACAGACATGCAGGTGTATGAGGATGAGAACAGTCAGTGCATGTTCACACAGACGTCCCACTGCTCTCGGTCACTGGAGGCCTCTGGGGGAACAATAATGAGAGAAAATGACAGGCCAACAATGTCTGATTTCTGGAACAGTGCTGATAGAAACATGTAGAGGGAAACAATGAAAGCTCTGCACACAGCACAATCTTTACAGCAGTACCGCACAATATCTAGAGAATCCTCCCTCCATTCTCTCCAGTCCTATCATTTATAAGAGGCATGCGGCTGAGAGAAAGTTCTCTGCTTTAAATAATCAGCTTTTAGGTTATAGTCACACAGAGGCCACTGTTTGTTTTTTTGTAAAACCGTGGTAACCAAAAATTAAACATGGCTTTGCTACACGAACCATAGTTTAATCATGGTATTTGTAGTCAAAATAAACCATGGGCACTACAATTTTGCTATAATAATGTGACGCTAGACAAAAAAAACCCTCTGTTTTTCTAGTAGTGGGAAAGTTCATAATTATTTTATTTTTTATACCCAAAATCATCAGAATATTAAGGAAAGATCGTTGTCCATGAAGACGTTTTTGTAAATTTCCTATCATAAATATCTAAAAATTACATTTTGGATTTTAGCATTGCTAAGAACTGAATTTTTTCAATTTTAGAGGTTGTTTTTTCAGTATCAAATATTTTTTGAACCCTCAGATTCCAGATTTTCATATAGTTGTATCTCAGCCAAATATTGTCCAATCCTAACAAACCAAATATTAATGAGAAGCTTTATTTAAAGATTTATTTAGCTCAAAACTGCATGACTTTTGTTAATAGAAATAGCATGGACAATGAAATTGTAGATCTAATTGTAGTATAAAAGTAGAATGAAGTAGCCATTTTGAAATGTATTGTATTTCAAAATTTGCACGCAGTCTTGTTTATTAATACTGTATGCTTAACAGGTTTATGTCAGAAACCCAAAATGTCACGATACCATATTTGTAGGTCAAAGCATATGATGAACAGTGTTAAGTAGTTTGAGTTACTGGATGTTACATGTAACATTCATTCATTCATTCATTCATTCATTTTCTTTTCGGCTTAGTCCCTTTATTAATCTGGGGTCGCCACAGCGGAATGAACCGCCAACTTATCCAGCATATGTTTTACGCAGCGGATGCCCTTCCAGCTGCAACCCATCTCTGGGAAACATCCATACACACCCATTCACACTCATACACTACAGACAATTTAGTCTACCCAATTCACCTGTACCGCATGTCTTTGGACTTGTGGGGGAAACCGGAGCACCCGGAGGAAACCCACGCCAACACAGGGAGAACATGCAAACTCCACACAGAAACGCCAACTGACCCAGCCGAGGCTCGAACCAGCGACCTTCTTGCTGTGAGGCGAACGTGCTACCCACTGCGCCACTGTGAGGCCCGTTACATGTAACATTTTTATAAAATTAAATATTTTATCAATTTACCTTACTTAAGTTAAACTGACTGTTCGGGCTAGAATCTTCCTTCTGCTTCTGTAAACCATCAGCCCCACCTGCAATGATTTGATTGGCCAACTTAGTCATTGACTGGCGCTGTTAGACAACGACACACCTCCCCTACAGGAATAGTTCACACATAAATGAAAAGATACACCTCATAATTAACTCACCCATGTGCCATTGTCTGTGTGTAAGACTTTCTTCTTTCTTCTTGCAGACAAACATAATCAGAGTAGTTTTAAATTGTATCCTCTTTCATGCCGCATGATGATGTTGTTTAGTGACCCTTTATTGAAGCTTCCAAAAGCTCATGTATCCATTGTAAATTGAAAGTATACGCTGCCATGGGGTTATTGCAGGTCTTATTAAAGCATGTCGTTGCATTTTTGTATAATTTTTTCTTTTTTTTGTTTATAAACTCAAATCAGGGTGGCGCAGTGGGTAGCACAATCGCCTCACAGCAAGAAGGTCGCTGGTTCAAGCCTCGGCTGGGTCAGTTGGCATTTCTGTGTGGAGTTTTCATGTTCGTGTGGGTTTCCTCTGGGTGCTCCGGTTTCCCCCACAAGTCAAAAGACATGCGGTATAGGTGAATTGGGTATTCAGAATTGTGTGAATGAGTGTGTATGGATGTTTCCCAGTGATGAGTTGCAGCTGAAAGAGCATCCGCTGCGTAAAACATGCTGAATAAGTTGGCGGTTCATTCCGCTGTGGCGACCCCAGATTGATAAAGAGACTAAGCCGAAATGAAAATGAATGAATGAAAACTTAAATCACTGTCTTCTGGTGGCTGCTGAATGCTTCAAATAACTACCCAACACCATTCATTTTACTTTACAATTAAAACTACATTGACGGTGTCTGTCTGAAAGAAGAAAGTCATATACACTGGATGTCTTGAGGGTGAGTAAATTATGGGCTAATGGTCATGTGGGTGAACTGTTACAAATGTCTTTTGTAATCATCTTAAAAACTACACAATGCAGAACAACAGAGAAATTTTATTTTTATTAACCATTACGTAACCTTAAAAGAATACAGTACCTGTATTCCTGCAAAACGATTAATCACACTGCTGGTTTGGGTTGTTTTCAGGGCCAGCTAAATGTCAGAATATAATAGTTTTAGAATTTGTACTTGTCCCACACTGAAAAATCCATAAAACAAACAGTAAAAAACTGGCAGCTGTGGTTGACAGCAGTGTTGGTAAAAGTTACTTTTGAAAGTAATGCATTACAATATTGAGTTACTTTCTGAAAAAGTTAGCATTACTTAGTTACTCTTTATGGAAAATAATGCATTGTCACCTTTTCTTACCTGGTGAGGCTTGATCTCTTTCAGAACTTGCAGGTTTTTTTTGTTTGTTTGTTTGCACAATGCACTCTATAACCTTCATTTACCTTTACAAATACACACACAATTATAATTTAGCATAATGTTCATTCATTCATTTTCATTTCGGCTTAGTCCCTTTATTAATCTGGGGTCGCCACAGCGGAATGAACCACCAACTTATCCAGCATATGTTTTACGCAGCGGATGCCCTTCCAGCTGCAACCCATCTCTGGGAAACATCCATACACACCCATTCACACTCATTCACACTCATGCACTACGGACAATTTAGCTTACCCAATTCACCTATACCGCATGTCTTTGGACTTGTGGGGGAAACCGGAGCACCCAGAGGAAACCCACGCCAACACAGGGAGAACATGCAAACTCCACACAGAAACGCCAACTGACCCAGCCGAGGCTCGAACCAGCGATCAGCGACCTTCTTGCTGTGAGGCGAACGTGCTACCCACTGCGCCACTGTGAGGCTAGCATAATGTTATCTTCTGAAAACGTCATGACCCAGATTAATGAAAATTTAAAGCAATTTGTTTGCTAGTTTTCTACTTTTTGTCCTATTAGTTAAATAGAATCACTGTCTATTGAGACAATCCCCTTTTCCTTTTCTTCCATGTGTTCAAAATAATCGCAGAAATGTAAGGCTCTGCCATCTGGTTTATGTCTGTTCCTGCGGGGAGCGCATGTGCTCACTGAGTGCGTGATTCAACGTGACTACGTTCATTTTAATTCAGCAATTGTTTTTAAAGCGAATTAATTAAAGTAAAAAGTAGCTCGCATTACATCATAATGCATTACTTTAATTGTTACTTAGAAAAGTAGTTTTATTACGTAACTCACGTTTCTTGTAATGCATTACCCCCAACACTGGTTGCCAGTATTTTATTTGATAAAAATATGCTACAAACTAGAATAAATTTCAAATGTTTACGGTAAACAACCGTATTTCATTCATTTCTAATGTTAATACACCAATGTTTGGAAGTGCTAACATCTACACATCACATCCTTTGTTACACAGATAATAACACAACCATATGGTTATGTTTAAAAAAACCATTGAAAGTATCACACAGGGAATTCAGGGAAAAGTCAATGATATCTCACGCCAATTCGTAACTTTTTGATTTAGTCGCTAATTCATAATAATTTGTATAATCTGATTCTTACGTTTTAGTATGACTTGCTCATCTCCCAGTGATGGTTGCGTTAAGGGGTGTGGTTATGTGGTAATGTAAAAATGAACATTTTTGTATGACTGAACTCATTATTTTGTATGAATTAAGTCAATTTATGGATATTCACCATATATAGGCCTAAATGTATATGTTAATGCATAATAACAGTCACAGCCTCTGTGTCAGAAGCACCTAAAAAATTATACATTTTCTAAAAAAAATCACCATGGTTTTTTATAGTAACAGTGCAGTAAATCTTTGGTTTGACATCCATTTGTTTCCAAAAATAATCCCACGATGCTCTGGTAGGTGGTCACTAGAGTTCAGCGTGATTCTTTAGTTGTGCTGCACGAGCAGAAGGTGCAAACTTCTCAATCCTCTGAGAAATCAAGCAGCTTAAGCAAACTGTCTTTGCGGTCCAGGAAATGGGCAGGCTGCTCAAACAACACCAACATCTCTAAAGAGCTGCCATTTATAGGCGCTCAAGGTCCTGAGAAACAGGTGAGAGATGGAGGGAGGGATACCAGATGTTCTTGTGGCTGAAACAGAGAATGAGATACATGTGGGGTGAGGAAAGGGGGAGTAAACTCTACCGAGCCTGGGTATTTTTGACCTTGTCTAGCATTTCTCAGAAACAATCATATTACACCTCCTAAGTTCCTTTGCACCTCCTTCGGGTGTGACGGAGGTCAGAAACATATGCACCGCAAGCTTTACCTCCACACACACACACACACACACACACTTACACACACTCCGCTGAGTCACACAATCTGTCTTTAACACAAGCTGAGTAAGACTGACTCTGCATCTGTCCCAGGACAACTATCTTTAAAAATGTTAATGTGCAATTGACGGCAATGTCATGTGATCTAATAAAAATAAAAATCTAAAAAAATATATATAATCAAATGTTAATAAATTCAATGTCACTGACTATCATTGATGATTTGTCAAAGGTAAGTTAAAGGTAAATTGATTTACTGTTACTTTCTCAGCGCAGTGGGTAGCGCTGTCGCCTCACAGCAACAAGGTCGTGAGTTCGAGCCTCGACTGGGTCAGTTGGCATTTCTGTGTGGAGTTTGCATGTTCTCCCCGTGTTGGCGTGGGTTTCCTCCAGCTGCTCCGGTTTCCCCCCACAAGTCCAAAGACATGCGCTATAGGTGAATTGGGTAGGCTAAATTGTCTGTAGTGTATGAATGAGACTGTATAAGTTATACTAGATAAGTTGGCAGTTCATTCTGCTGTGGCGACCTCTGATTAATAAAAGCACTAAGCTGAAAAGAAAATGAATGAATGTTACTTTCTAACATTGTTCTTAAAGGGATAGTTCAACCTAACATGAACAATTTGTCATCATTTACTCACTGTTTTTTGTGTTCTCTGTTGAACACAAAAGAAGATATTTTGAAGAATGTTGGAAACCTGTAACCATTGACTTTCATAGTAGGAAAAAACAAATACTATGGAGGTCAATGGTGTTCAACATTCTTCAGAATCTTCTTTTGTGTTCAACAGAACAAAAAAACAAACTCAAAACTGGTTTGAAAAGGTCAAGAATGAGTAAATGATGACAGAATTTCCATTTGTTTTGTAAGCTGCAAATGATCATTTTGTTTAAAACTAATAAACCAAACTAACTATTTTAACTTAATTTCTTTTTTATTTAAATTGCCATTTATATAGGCTTGTGCAACTGGTCATTAATATGTTTTTTGTTTGTTTGTATTTTACTGAAAAGTCTTTAATAGGTTGTTTTATGGCTGGTTCGTTCTCAATTTACCTTGCTGTGTGGCCTTTTATCTTTTTTCCATTGGCAATAACAGTGGAAATATTCAGGAGGGTTCAAGACTGCAAGATACAGTAGTGGCCAAAAGTGATGATATATGGGACCTTGACCCTGCACACTAAAATAAATCCACAAAGTTATATTGCTTTAGCCAAGGTTTTTTCTCTCTTACAGTTTGTGACAGAAAATGGGTCTAATTTTAGTATTTCTACAAAAAGTCACAACAAAATTTTTTATAATGTACATAAAGCACTAAACTTTAAAAAATCAACATAATATTGCGCCTGAATAAAGAATAAAGTATGACCTTTTGTTGGCCAAAGATTACTTTTGTGCCTAGACTTTCAAAAATAAACATAGCTAAAGTCTGACAACTTAATGAAGACTCTTTTAAAGGTCAATTATTTTACCTCTCTTTTTCTCCCATTTTTCTCCCATTTGTATTACAACATAGTTACAACTTCAATGCATTCAATACAATTTCACCAATTTGTAAATATTTACAATTTTGGCAAGGTGGTGGCTTATGATAATACAATATATAATACAATATAATAGGACAAATCCTATGTGCAAGCTAGTTGTGTGCAATGTGTAATTAACTGCTAGTACATGTTTGGATTGAAACTTTGAGACTTTTAAACTTTGTTAAAAGTTCTATATATAGTAGTTCTAAACACACACATACATACATATATATATATATATATATATATATATATATATATATATATATATAGTGGTCAACATTTATATATACTTTGTGGGTTTATTATATATAGTTCATGAAAGCTCTAAGCCAGGGGTGTCCAAACTTGGTCTTGGAGGGCCTGTGTCCTGGAGAGTTTAGCTCCAACCCTAATCAAACACACCTGAACCAGCTAATCAAGCTCTTATTAGATAGAAACTTCCTGGCAGGTGTGGTTAAGCAAGTTGGATCTAAACTCAGCAGGACGCCGGGGTTTGGACACCCTTGCTCTAAGCCAAGAATGCTTATTGTTCAGCATACATTTTGATTTTGGAATGGTTTTGATGGAAGCTTTTTTTTTCTTCTTTTTTTTTAATCCACTTTATTATGGATACATCCACCATATTTTCACTGTCAGGTTGCCTCACTTCCAATGACAAATCCTCCTCTGTGAGATCAGTCCATCAGATGAGAGTGTCCATCTGAGAGTGTCCATCAGATGTGCACTTCTTATTAAGGATACTATGACGTCAATGTCCTGTTCTGCTCACATACTGAAGTGGGCCCATTCAGATGCAGAACAGGTTTGTTGAAAGTGAGTTGTGCAAAAAAAGAAAAAGAAAATGATCTTAGAACTGTAACCGTTTCTCACAGTTGAGAGTTTGTTGGCTTGAAGCTGCGAATTAAAATAGCTGTTTTGAGGAGAAAAGTCTGCTTGTGAGATATACTGTATACTTGCAACTGTCAGTAAAAAGTACCTATATTCATTTTATTTTATTGCTTACATAGACATCTAGTCTCAGTGTCTCATAACCCACATGAAAAAATAGTAATTTATGATAATAATAAAAACTATATATATTTTTTTAACCATTACCATACTATAGTACAGCACATTACACTTTAATATTACCTATAGTGAACTAATAAACTAACAAATAATGTACTGGTATACTTTAGTTTTAAATGTTTGCAATTTTTAAGGGAAATAAAAAATTGGTTAGGAAGCCAAAAAGCACTAAAGGTAACATTTGCTTTAATGTTTTAAACATCAGGCCTCCTGTTTTTGTCCTCTGAGCACTGTACAGAAGACTGATCAAATATTCAACAGATTCCCGCATGCAGCTGCTTCCTGTATATTACGCAGCCTTCTGAACTATCACACACACAGCAATATGCAGTCAGAACTTTGCTTTTAATTAACAACCCGATAGTCATTTTTCATTTTTGATTCATATGTGCAAGCTTGTCATCGTACTGCAAGCATGGAAAGAAAACAAACACTGGAATACTGTGGTTTGGAAAATTGTTTTATTTCTTTTGCCTTGCTTTTGTGAAGTTACAACCTTAGACCCCTTATAAATGTCAGTCAGTAAAAATGATTTACAGTTTGCCCGTGTCATCAGTTTCATGAAGTTTCCTCATCTTGCTCTCGCCTTTTTAAATAAACATCTTTGCGTCAAAACGGTCCATGCGTGAACACTGTCAGTTCCCAGAAACATTTACTGTCCAGACATTACAATACAAAGATACTTGTGCATAGGCTTCTGTAGGTATCACATCTTCATGTTGCAATTCATTGCTAAAAAATAACAGTATTGACCAGAGCTGAGGAAAAGGTTACTTTAGCAGGTATGATTAACAAAAAATGTATGTATTTATATGTTCAGAGTAAACGAAGGTATTAAACAAATGCTGAAAAACTGTTTTAAACAGTTCATTTGGTTCAACGAAAAAAAAAATGAAGGCAGCAATTTTTATTTTTTTTTACTGTGTAGCATTTATTAATCTCAAATTCTTGTGAATGCCTAATAAAGTATTCCAATCAAGTCATAATCATTTATCAAATTTAGTTGTATTTTTAAACTAATATGAACATATAGTAACTAATAAATCTGGCCTTTTCTAATTGTTTATTTCAACATCTACTAATGAGACTTTATGGGGACGTGGTACCTATTTCTCATTCTTTTGCAGCTTTTCTAGTCATCGCAACCTACATCAATTAAATGTACCTCTTTGTATGTCTTAAATAAATTAGTTGAAACTTAAGTTGATTCTCTCAGAGGAAATTTGGCAAGAAATTATAAATAAGATTCACTCAACTTCAATTTGTCTGCGACATACAATTATTCAGGGCAGCACAGTGGCGGAGTGGGTAGCGCTCTCGCCTCACAGCAAGAAGGTCGCTGGTTCGAGCCTCGGCTGGGTCAGTTGGCATTTGTGTGGAGTTTGCATTTTCTCCCTGTGTTTGTGTGGGTTTCCGCCGGGTGCTCCGGTTTCCCCCACAGTCCAAAGACATGCAGTATAGGTAAATTGGGTAAGCTAAATTGTCCGTAGTGTATGTGTGTGAATAGAAGTGTTTGGGTGTTTCCCAGTGATGGGTTGCAGCTGGAAGGGCATCCGCTGCGTAAAACATATGCTGGATAAGTTGGCGGTTCATTCCGCTGTGGCGACCCCAGATTAATAAAGGGACTAAGCCGAAATGAAAATGAATGAATGAATACAATTATTCAGTTTAAAGTGGTTCATCGCCTACATTGAACAAAAGCTAAGTTAGCAATATTTTCACCAGCTATAAATCCCTTATGTAATAGATGTGAAGTAGAGATAGCTACTCTCTCACACACACACGTTTTGGTCATGTTCTAAACTTACACATTTATTTTTATTATTATTTAGTAATTATTTATAATTATTATTTAATTTCCTTTAAAATAGTTTGCATGTGTCAATTGACCCTTGCCCTGTTGTTGGAACATTTGGTTTAATTACAGATCCCAGTTTAGACAATAATACCAGAAGTATGATTTCTTTTTCAACATTAATTGCTAGACGTCTTATTCTGCTTAATTGGAAGGACAAATTTCCACCAGCTTTTAATAATTGGATTGTGGATCTTATGTACCATCCTACAATGGAGAAGATTGGGTACTCTACCAAAGGTTGCAGTTAAAAATTTGATCTTATTTGAATCCAAACTTAATATTTGCCATTTGACAGTTGTTTATTTATTTCTCACATTTTTTCCCCTCCAATTTATATTATTTTATTTCTTTGTTTTATATTTGTTAAGCCTATTATGATTCATTGTGTGTGTGTATATATATATATATATATGTGTGTGTGTGTGTGTGTGTGTGTGTGTGTGTGTGTGTGTGTGTGTACAACAGATGAGTGAACATACAAAGGAACTTTTATCTACTTGTATTTGCCTATGTATATATCATTAAACATGTGCATAATGTAATGTATAGACATGGTGCAGTTGGGTGGGGGGCTCTGTTGGAGCAAAGATAATTAGTCTCCATTTTTCAAATCTTTTTGAAATTGTTGTTTTATTGAGTAAAAAGGTAGTTACCTTATTAAACGTTATTAACTTAAAATAAGTAAAAGCAACATTAGTTGTCTTGACTTTGTCATTACATTTTTTTGACAGTGGAGTTGTAGTTGTCATTACATTGACTTTTGAATTAAATTAACCGATGTTAACAAATGGAGCCTTACTGTACAGAGTTAACGAACAAAAGGCCTGTAAATAGTCAGAAATTTCAATGTCATAGGACATATTAACCTGAAATTGTTAGTGTTTGAAAATAAAACGCCTATTAATTCTTCATCAATTGGTGCTGTGATGAACAACCACCGCCAATATAACAATCTGAATATTCTTAAAAGACACTCTAATAAATGATTATTCACTGTATTTTGAAGTGCCCATGATATCAGTAGTGTGCATGGTCATTATCACGATATATTGAATATTAGCATATGTCTACTTGTGCATAAACAATGCTATAATCTAGATGTAATAGCCTATGAGTCAAGAAAGCTGCAGAAGTGCAAGTGAACTGCTGCCCCCCACTGAACACGGATCCTCACAGCACAGTGACCCGCGCCTGCCCTCAATCTGGAGGAGTTCTGGAGCACCAACAGACAACAGCAGTACAATAAGCAGATGTCTGCACTAATCAATGCCATATTTCCAGTTCCAGCACTGATAGAAGAGAGCGAGCGTCTACGTTCATTCACACAGTTAATCACCCTGCTGCCTATACAGCCAATCAGTCGGTTTTGTTTCATTCCGCTTAAACCAGATCACTTCAGCGTAACTCACTCTGGATCGCAGACCTTCAATAGAGCATCGATAAATCTGAATGTCAGCAAACATTGTGATAAAGAGCCATGAGATCATAATTTACATTCAAGTGGGCTTATGAAGAGACGGTTCGCCCACAAACTATATTTACTCAATTTCAAACCAACATGACGTTCTTCTTTAGAACAAGATTCCATTATTTGGAAAAATGGAGGCAATCATTCTCACTGGCTTTTGTATTGTACAGTACACTCAATCAAACAAAATGAGTTGGCTCTTTGTTCCAACTACTTATGTAAAATAAGCTGAAATAACACAATTATTGAGATTTTTTTGGGAAAACTTAATGGTTTAATGTTCAATCCTCTTCAATTTGCTAAATTAACCTAATCGATTTATGTTGGGAAAACATGAATAAATCCCTGCATTTTTTAGTGTATGGAAAAAAATATACATTAAATCTTACCCAGGGTAGAGATGAAAATGAGACTATGACATTTAGAAGTACAGTACATTCAACACACTGTATACTGCTTTTAAAGAATGTACCAATTGTTCAGATTATGAAATGAAACATCCAGTTAAAATCGTTTTGAAAGGCCAAAGTCCCTCACAGTCTGTTTTCATCTGGGTTAAATTCATAATGGCATCTAACCTTTATTCATTCATTTTTCTTCAGCTTAGTCCCTTATTTATCAGGGGTCGCCACAGCGGAATGAACCGCCAACTATTCTGGCATATGTTTTACCCAGCGGATGCTCTTCCAGTCGCAACCCAGTACTGGGAAACACCCATACACTCTCTTATTCACACAGACATGCAAACTCCACACAGAAATGCCAACTGACCCAGCCGAGGCTCGAACCAGCGACATTCTTCTTGTGAGGCGATTGTGCTACCCACTGCGCCACCACGTCACCGCGTAGAGTTTGCATCTTCTCCCCATGTTTGCGTGGGTTTCCTCCGGGTGCTCCGGTTTCCCCCACAAGTCCAAAGACATGCGGTACAGGTGAATTGGGGAAGCTAAATTGTCCGTAGTGTATGAGTGTGAATGGGTGTGTATGGATGTTTCCCAGAGATGGGTTGCAGCTGGAAGGGCATCCGCTGCGTAAAACATATGCTGGATAAGTTGGCGGTTCATTCCACTGTGGCGACCCCAGATTAATAAAGGGACTAAGCCAAAAAGAAAATGAATAAATGAATGGTAATCAAACTGTTTTAGATTCCTTAGACTTCTGCTGTAGAAAAACTTAATCTAGTCAGTGAAAACTGAAACTCTTCTACACCTACAATTTTCCACAGAAGGGAGCAAGCCATTCAGGTTTGGAGTGACATGACGGTGATGAGTGAACGGCAGAATTACAATATTTGTCTTCTACTAAAATCTGAAAACCTTTTTTGCTATGTGGCCATTAAGTAACTCCCATGTGAACTTTTAAAAACGGGCTCCAACTTGCACATTTTAAACTATACCACTGTGTAACTGCAAATTTTGTGATTTTGTGGAAAGGGTGATGACACATCTATATTAAGTTGTTCCGTGTATAGGTGTGTGCGAGTGTTTGACAACCAAAATGTCAATGACGAACTTCTAAATCATAAAAAAGGCATTCGTGAAACATGTCTTAATTAACTACAGATTGGAAAACACCAGCAGCACAATGTCACTGTAAAATGAATGTAGTAAAATGACCTGAAAGGCATTTCATTCATTTTATGAATGGAGCCCTAAGGAGAGTTATTTGAGGACAGCTCAGACTAGGGGATGAGGATGATGGTCATGTCTCCATTTCCCAGATGCCCCTGCTGATTCCTGATGGTGTGGTCATACTCAGTGTGATTCATAGTCTGAAGCTAAAGCAATCTTGTCCAGGTGTCCAGTTGAGTCCAGCTTTGCTGACCCCTCCGCCATGGTGAGAGCTCTCTAAAACACAGATTCATTTTGCTCACTGCATGCGGCGCCTCAGAGACACTGGCACTCTGCTGGACTGCTGCTTCACCAGCGCTGCTTACATGATTAAAAACAAACAGCAGGACAGAAGTGTAGAACGAGTTGTTTGACCAGGCTGTCTGAGAATGGATAGACATGGAAAAAGGCCATCCACTCAATGTGACTGGATGAGTTTTGTTAAGAGCGGGGGAAGAATTGGCGTGGGCTGATATTCAAAGATAATAAGAGGCATGTTCACATCCAAAGCAATGAATACTGACTTCAAGCATGAGCATACTTATCAAGTGAAAAAACAAACAAAACAATGGAATTCAATTGCTAATGTTTCCAACATTTTTCAAAAGATCTCAAATTGTTTTCAGCGTACTCAGAAGCCTAATGTTGAGAGTGCAAACCATGACAGAATTTTCATTTTTGGGTGGTTTAGCCATTTGATGCTTGAAGGAACTCGCCACGTTTTACTATTAAGTCCCCTAGAATCTTCCAATTTTTAATTCATTCAGCTGATCTCCGGGTCTGACAGGGGCACTTCTGTGCTTGAAAATTGTCCCCATTGTGCCTGAAGTATGGCAGCAAAGTTCCTGAGAGTTTAACTGTTATTGTGTTTTATTAATGTCTACACCTACCACAACCCTAACCCCCAGTAACATCAATTGTAAAGTAAGTACAGAGGATTCACTGGAACTCCAGCTCTGCCTGTTTGGCTACTGCTGTAAGAACCACTTGAAGTTCTTCTATTATAATGCTGGAATGAGAGTTCCCTTTCTGCCTAGAATATAGCAACTATTCATTTTTAGTCGGTCTTGATACACTATGCAACTACAGAAGTCAAGCTTTGAATAGAAAAATGATCAAAACTCTTTTTCTGAAATTTTTAAGCAAGATGCTACTGGTTTAATCTGATTCAATAATTTATGCTAAGCTAAACGTGCTCGAATCAGACCCACAGCTGAATGGATTCAATAATGATCAAACTCAACTGTGTAATTCTAGGTAACTTGTAAAATGAGCCTATTTTTATTTTTAAAGTGTTCCTTTAACTTTCAGCCATGTTAAAATTGTATTGTTATAAAACAAAGACATTCATAACTATTTCATGAATGCAGTGCTTTGTGAATCAAAATAGCTGGATGATTATCAATTTCAAAATATCAAAGGCTGACTATTTTATCAAACGACTGATCAGTTTTCCTTGATAGAAAGTCTTCCAAATAAAAAACATGTCTTCCAAATAATACTTTTGACCAAAACACAGCATTTCCCTTAACCTAGAAAAATATTTTTGCATCTGATAAGCCTTAAACAAATGAAAACCCTGCAATTTACAATAGATATTCCATTGTAAAATTATGTAATTTCTTATCTAAACCTCTGTGGGGGAAAAAGACACATTGCCAAATCTGACATTTTTAAAGAATGATGTTTAGTCAGTGATTTTTTTCCTCAAACATGATAAGGAGTACTGACAGGTTATGCAATAACTAAAAATAGCACAACAAAAATGATAAAACTAAGCAGAATCTCTATATATATATATATATATACACACACACACATACACATTATTAAAATAAACAGTTGCATTTTCATCTTGTAAACCTAAAGCCTATCAAACGCAAAGCAGATCATCATGCATATTAAACCACAAATGGGCGAAGACACTGAAAAAAAGACTAGCCATGACATCAAATTCAGTTTATTCAATAGTACTCTCTTCATAATCATAATCCATACATCATAGTTCATTTAAAACGGTATGAAATTCAACACATAAATCACTTCATCGCTACAGTAAGGGCTGATTAAAATAAACCAGAATAGTAACAGACTGCATATGTAGTATCTACAAATATCTATTTACAGTGCATAATCTCTGTCTGCGCCAGTCCTTTGGCCATAAATGCAAGTCTGCTCGACTGAATAAAAGACGAACTAGGAGTTTAGTGTACCTCAGGAGAATCCAATGCAACACCGATGGCCATATTGTAAAAAACAGAAAGAAAATGATGATACTAATATGGCAAAGCTCACCAGGCCAACCTGGACTATATTTAATTCCTCACCGTCAAACATCAAGAAACAGTAGTGATGTTTAATACCTCAGATAAAGCTGTAAAAGTGCTTGCAAAAAAAAAAGAGAGAATGAAGATGAAAACAAATGCTGCTCCTTCTGGTCACTGTGCAAACATGACATAAACCACAACATTTCTTTCACATGACTGGATGGACTAGAACATGAGAAATTAAAGCCAGAATCCTTTCTGCTATGTCCAGCCATCATTAACATAGACACTGGTACATGTGTTTCACATTGGTACAAAATATTGGTTGTTATGAAAGTTTGCTAAATTCAGCCACACACACACACACACACACACACACACACACACACACACACACACACACACACACACACACACACACACACACACACACACACACACACACACACACACACAGACACACACACACACACACACACACACACACACACACACACACACACACACACACACACACACACACAGACACACAGACACACAGACACACAGACACACAGACACACAGACACACACACACACACACACAGACACACAGACAGAGAGAGAGCTTGGGTCAGGCCAGCAGCTCCTTCACTTGTGTTTGGTACAGTTCTGTGGCACATTCAGCATGTTTCAGCAGGTTGTGTTTATCCAGCATTATTGATCAACACTCTGTCACAGAAAACGTAGCCAGTCAGGAACGGCAGAGACACACTTTTGATTGCGTCCATCTTGAGTTCGGGGTCATCGAGTTCAGAGTCTTTCCAGTCCAATTCTTCAATGCTGGGCTTTATTTGAGAGCATCACAGGCCTGAGGATTGAGCCAAGTAATAAGGGCTGTTAACCTGGAGGAGCAAAGAGATGATATTCAGAAGGGCATTTGAAGAAATAGAAACAAACAGCAGTAAAGTGTTGGCACGGTCATGGACAGGCTGAGACGCATTATAAAAAGTAAGGTTGCACAACATACCGTTTCAATTAGGGCTGCATGATATTGATTATTTTATTTTTCTGCGATGAATATTGCAATATGAATACTGTTTCACAAGATAGCACTATTTGATGGTTTTCTGGGCAGTATTCAGAAATACAGAAATTCAATAATTACTATGCAAAAAAATATGCTTTTCTTACTTTGTTTCTAGTCCAAATACCAAAAACATCTTAATCAAGTAAAAATATTGCTTTGTTTTCAACTTCAGAAGAAATAAGTCAAAATTAAGAGTTTTTCCTTACAAGCAAAAGTATCTGCCAGTGGAGTAAAATAATCTTGTTTTTGCTTTGAAATGTAGATGCTTGGACTAGAAACAAGACAAAACTTTTTTTTTTTTTTGGTATAAATTCTGTATAAATAGAGTAATTATTATAATAATACTACAATTCTGTAGCTCCTGGTCAACTATAATCCAGACTCAACATTGCATATCTTGAGATGTGACTATTGCAGATGCACACATTGTGATATAGATGCTGAAACGATTTATTGTGCAGCCCTAATTTCAATATCGGTACCTCAATGTGCAAATCCGCAATAGTCACATCGTAGGAACTGCAATGCAGTGTTGGGGTTATAGTTGACCAAACACTGTAGTTCTGAACATATTCCACAGTTCTAAACTTACAGTGAAAGTTTACAGTGAAACTTACAGTCAACTGTGACTATTTAAGTATGTCAAGCAAATTTAAACCATTTGGGCACAATAATTTATAATGTTCGTAGCTTCAAAATTAATTGTATATATTTATTTTACATTTGATTATTCAAATTGTGTCTGAATCCTCTTTGACTCCTCAAAAGAAAAACAACAACCATGCCCTGTCACTAGTAGCTTTGCTGTGTTGTAGTTATCTATGCTTGTAATCAGTATTTTATGCAAATGCACTCTTCTAAAAAAAAAAAAACTATCTAAAATGATACATTCTTTCACAAAAAGAGCTATTCAAGTCATCTGGTGAAATTGTATTTATATTGCCAAATCTAAAAATCACAGAAAAACTATTATCTATCTACTATATTATCTAATATCTCAATGCAAAGTGGTAAAGCCCCGGTTACCACACCATAAGCCCCAGACACGCCTACATCCTAGAAAAGCTGTTGGCGCAAATATGAAGATTTAAATCCAGCTGTACTGCACATCAAACAGCAGAAGCCATATTTACCGTAGGAATACAAACATTCAGTGGGTAAATATTTAGAGTGAAGGCTGTGGTTTGTAGAATATACCGGAGACGATCGTATGTAAGGGATTCCTAAAGCCAAACGAGCACTTAGGAAAAGTGATGTGCCGTGAATTAATGTGCGTCTGATGCTGCTGTTCTGTGACTCACAGGATAGATGATGATTCACTTCCTGAAGCTGTGAAGTCAATCTAGCGGAGGTGCTTCGGGGCTTCAGGTCAAATGTATGCTAATTCTGCCGGAGATCGCACAGGATATTCATTAAAAGCTAAATAGCAGAGAGTGGAGTGGATTTTAATCTTGAATGAGGAGAGAGTTGGAGCATTTGTGTTTTCCCCTCACTCGCTGAGCACTCGAATGACCAGATCATTTAAATCAGGAAATCATTAAAGGGACAGTTCACACAAAAAAACTGAAAATTGTGCCATCGTTGACTCAGCTACTCAACTTGTTCCAAACCTGTTTGACTTTCTGTCTTCTGTTGAACACAAAAAGAGATTTTGAAGAAAGCTGGAAAATGGTAGCTATTGACTTCCATGGTATTTTCTACCATTGGTTACCGGTTTTCAGCATTCTTCAAAATGTCTTTTTTTGCATTCAACAGAAGAAATAGAGTAAAACAGGTTTGAAACCACTACAGAGAGAGTGAACAGCGAGTAAATTTTCATTTTTTTGGTGAACTGTTCCTTTAAATGGGGGCTCGCCATGACTGGATTTTTTTGGATCAACAGGTGTTGATTGAAGAACAGATGGAATCAGGGGCCTGTACCATGAAGCTGGATTAGCTGGTTAGCCAGTTAGGTTTAGTCAATACTGAGTAAAACCCCAGGGCAGGTTAGCCTTGAAGTGTAAGATACCATGGCAGGAAAGAAGGTTTAAATAAGAGCTACCTTAATGGTACCTAAAACCCTAGACCGGTGCAAACTAAACTGAAACTTAACTGGCTAAGCAGCTAATCCGGCTTCATGGTACAGGCCACAGGTTAGTTTAATTCACAAAATAATTGTTTGTTATTATTTAAGAACCGATTTATCAGGCTAATTAAAAAAATAAATAAATAAATAAATAAGCCGCCATTATGTCTCGCCAGTCCAAAATAACAAGGAACAACATGTTTTTAAGGTACGGAAAGGTAAGGTAAACTTTATAGTACCATGTGAGAGAAATTTGCTAAATGTTGAAGTCATCACAATACTACACATTTACAACAGCTTTTTAGACACCACAAAAATAATGATAATAAAACAAAATAATTGATGAAATTTAGTAGAGTAAAAAGTACAATCTAACTCGTTGGAATGTAATGAAGTAACATTTTTCCAAAGTAGAAATACACAAAAGTATAGATACTTTTTTTGTTTTTTTTTTTACTTAAAAGTAATAAAGTAAATATGCAATACATTTCTAAAAGCATAAATTCAACACATAATGAATCCAAAATGCATGCAATCGACTCTATTGGCAATGTTTTCACCTGAAACAAATTGGCACTTTTGAATAAGTCAAATGTGAGTTCCTGCATTGACATTAATAGAAGAAAAATATGTGTATAAAAATAGAAGGTGTATGTGGGTAAACGTGTTTAAACAGCCGCAAAGACCACCTGCTCTCCATATGCAAATAAACCCTAACCTACTAAATCTACTAATACTCTTTAATCGAGTCACTCAATGTGGTTCTAATTTTCAGGGGGCTATCAATTGAAGTTTATCCATAGAGTTTCATTGTTTGTTTTTTTTAGGATTTATCAAGAAATGTAAGAATTGCGTTCAAGTGCTTCAAGTACCACTTTAAGTAACGTTAAACTAGTAGTTTAATTTAGACTTCTGTGCTAAATTTAACACATTATTTTCTAAAATGCAAAGACTGAATTGCACATTTTTCAATGCGTCTCCTTGACAGTTATTTCTGTTTGTGGTCAAATGAGGAATAGACAGATAGCTCTATGCATGTAGTGCTACAAATATGCTGGCGTTATGTCTGTTTGTTCTCACTCTTGTTTTCTCCAGAAATTATACACTGACATGCTATATATATTACTTTCTCTGAGGCAATTAGCACATTGACTACTACTGCCTGCTTATGATCAATACGCAATTATGTAAGCCAATAAACATTACTGTAATTCAGTTATTTAGAATTACATTACAGTGTTCTGACTGGTTGACGAGTATTCTAAGGTGTGCAATTATTTTCAGGGAAACATAAAGCTAAAGTAGTTCCAGGCTAGTTCTGACCACATTGCAGTTCCATATCACTGAATCAAATGATTTCAGTTATTTCATGAGGTCTGAAAATCATGGAAATGTGTTGCCAGTGCTGCGCTGATGTTTTTATCAATGCAAAAGTTTAGCAACTTAGAATTTGCATGACATTTCTTACTAGTAAGATAATAATGATGCTTTCCTTTGGGCAGATAAATCAAGTTTCGCTATTAGTAGAAACAGTGCAGTGAGGAAAGCACAGGCCCAGGTAATCCAAATCTCTCCTTCTATCTCCATCATGATTGCATTATTCTGCTATCAATGGCTCAAGTCTCAATTACAAGCTCAATAACGACATCTTGGAAATTGCAACAGAAATGATTTTTGTCATTGTGCGCTCCTTATGGCTTTGCCTTAATTACTTTATTGAAGTGTAAAAGAAACATTATATTCTAAAATAACACTGACACGATGGCGCCAAACATGTAGATTTGGCACTTGCTTTTTAATGAATGAACTGAAATGAATCAGCACTGAACAGAATAATGACATGGCCGTCTTGCTACAGCTGCTTTGGATTTGCCTTGTATGTAAAGTTTGGATGATTAACTGTGTTTCCATGCCAAGTTGAGAAATTAACTGGAATATTGCGTAAAACACTTGACAATAAAGCATTCCCCCCCACTCATTCAGAGAATTAAATAATCACTTTCTAGGAAACTAACATGATAAAAAAGACGTGCTATACCTGTCATGTTATCTTGAGTTTGGAGAGGGATGCCTGATGTTTGGAACACTATTCAGAGTCGTTCTTCCTCTCACAATTAGACAATCCTGAGAGCTGATACAACATAATTTAGAGGATGAGAACTTTCGCTCAGACATTGTTGGATTTATTAAAACAATATTTGAGTTAGGGGCGGTGAGATCAGTGAACCTGTTAGTCCCATTATTCAAACACATGAACTTATGAGACAAAACCACATGGTTTTGTAAACCAGCATTGAGTAGATTATTCAATGAATGTATTTTCAGTGTAGTTTATGTGCATATCCTTTCATTAGACAAAAAACCTGACTCAATTAAGCGTATACATAAAAAAAAAAGTGCATCTTTGTGTTTCTATCCAACACAAAAAATTGTATGCATTGGTTAGAAACAACTATTAATTGTATTACTTTAAAGAGACTCTATACAAAGCCACTTTTCAACTATTATGCTTAATGGTTTTAAGAACTGTCAGGTATGAGTTCAGTTCACAATAACAATCTGTCCTCGGACTAGAAATCTAGACATGGTTAGACATTGTACTTAGGGATAATGGTAGAGCTACTCTGTTTTTCTATGCTCTTTCTTTATTTTTTGTTATTCAAGTTAAATATTCAACGTAAATGTAAAAAAAGTGGCAAAAACAGAAACATCTAATCATTGTCCATAGTGTGGTTTACATTATCTTTGCATTACCATACTAAGGCAATGACTGACAAATTTTCACTACACTCCAGAAAGCTCCATTAACAGCACCACAGTGAAAAATGTAACCATGTCCGTGCTGACTGGCCCAGATCGGCAAAAAAAAATTGAATGGTTAAGCGAAGAGTAGTGTTTGGCTTGATAGTGCAAAATAGCCTATGTATTTATGTTTAAATCACTTTTATATTACTAATGTGTATAATGCTTCCTAGATGGTCTATATATGCCTGGAGAATCACAGACATTTTTCTAAGGTGAATCAAAATATGTTATATTCACAACGGCTCCTGAGAGCATCTGTTCAATGCTGTGACATGAAATGAATGTTTATACTAAGGTTAATTGAATATTACTACTAAAAGTATTACTACCAACATCCTTTTACTTCTAAGCAATGAACAATGGAGAACTTTGCCATGAGTATTTTTGGGGCATTAAATCATGTTCAGTCTCTCGTAGATTACATGTTCGTGATAATGTAAATACAAGACTTTTGTCATTTGAGAACATAATCCAGATTACAATGCCTATTACTACCAAACCCTACCTGCAGTACAGAGGTGAGAGTCCAAAATAAAAAAAGCTTTTAGAGGCCTTTGAATGCTTTATGGAAAGCTGACTGGGTTATTTGAGGTGAGTGACTATGGCTGGACTTTCCATGGCACTGGATCTATTCATACGGGCAAAGAGAGAAAGCTGAGTGCAACTGGCATTGAAAGCTTACTCATTCTGCCATTTCCCCTCCTGCCCATTAACTTCCTGGGTAATCAAAGAATGACAGAAAATACTCCAGCAAGGTAGTCCAAAAGTAAATCCAAGACCCAAGAACGGTGACCAAAACCATGTGCTAGGGCAGATAATATGTGTTTATCCATTCAAATGGCCAACACATTCATTCATGAAATAACTATGATTATTCCTTACAGACAATAACATCCAGAAAGTCTCCAAAAATAACAGTCTCCAGAACTAATAAAACACAAGAGTCTAAATAAGCTGTCAAGTACAACTGGACTTCAGACGAAAGATTTTGGTTTCAATAATCTAAACTTGGATGTGATTCTATGTTGATTCACTCTGATAGAAAGGGTTCAGAGATAAAAACAAAAAACAGACATACCTATTAAAGCCTGCATTTTTTACCCAAAGCGTCACTGAGTTTGTGTTGACATATTAAAGCACAAGGACAAAATGTCTTTTCTTTTCTTTTCTCAATTAAGTCTGTGTGTCTGCACTCTTGCTCAACGAACACAGAAATGCAGGGCGACGTGCACCTGGCGTGAGAAAGAGCATCCATTTAACACATTAGTGGCATGATCAATTCTTCACAGCTGCCTCACCTTTGTGTCTTCTTTCCTGCTTTCATTTACGTTAATCCACTGCCCTTTAAACACAGGAGCAAAAGGACACAAAAAAACTACTTCTTAAATACAAACGGGAAAATATGACCACACACCAAGGCATATAAGTTAATTTTTCAGAAGAGATAACGATCATTAGGATTACATTTGGTCTTATATCACTAAAATGTAAACATTTGACTGATCAATTTGACTGCTGTGAGTTAACAGTTAACCAGTCTGCATCCCTAGCTGTAAGAGGTTGGTGAAAGGTAACCAGCCATTGATAATAAATTCCACGTTTATAACACTGCCTTTCATGGACAAGCCTATACTATCTACACTGGAAATCATTCATTCGATCATTGTTTATTTAGTAATAAATACATATTTAAAGGATCAGTCATCAGGAGCTATGGGCATTAATTGTTTTGGCCTGTTGATTGGCAATATTAACTTGAATTTTATGAATCAGCACAGACTAAAAAGAAAAAAAAAAACATTAAAAAACTTATAACATGCTTTAAATCTCAAGTGAGCTTGTTATTGGTCACTATATCACTTAAATCTTAGCAAGTTTAGTGCCAATGTAATTCCCAAGAGTCATTTAATCTACTAAAAATAAGGAACTGAATATAACAGGTTAGATATAAATAACTGAATTTTATACTAAAAATCCACTTTATGCTAAAATAATTTCTTAATAGCCATTTTTCCTTTATTAGACATGAAAAATGATATGTTTTCCCACCAATCTTGTATTTTGTTGTTGTAACTGGCACCTTTGACCAGAACATTCTTGTCCAGTATTTCTAGACGTTCTGGATAGAGTAGCAGTTCATTTTAATCCAAATTGGTTTCAGAGATAATTAGCATGGAAATTCTTTTTCCCTACAGCTCAAACATAATGCCTGTTCAATGGATATTTCATGAGTTCTATTTCACATATGTACATATCTATACACACAATCCTATATCCCAGTGGGGACTTTAATTTTTACTGTATAGATGTATATTCTATCTCTCTAAGCTAACCTACACCTAACCCCAACACTCACCAGTCCCCATGTGTCTGTGTGCTTTCAGGTTTAAGTCCCCATTGGGATTTAAAAACAAGTTCACACACACACACACACACACACACACACACACACACACACACACACACACACACACACACACAATCC
>CAIGQW010054868.1:399617-418941 GCA_903798125.1 Danio choprae
ACACACACACACACACACACACACACACACACACACACACACACTTAATTTTTGTATTTATATAATAAAAAAAAAAACCAGACAAAACACTACTTATGTTTGGCGAAAGCTCCTCATTTTGGGACCATCTCTAAAAACACGGGACAGGTGGTCAACCCTTATATGTGGTCTTTCAGACAATTTGTGATTATGTTTTTTGTGATCGGACCACAAGTTATTTTGAAAACACAGTCAGCAAAACTAAAAGCAAAGGATCGGCTCAATAATAAATCCAATCCAGAGGGTCCAAATAATGCATGGATCAGCTCTGCAATTTACTGTGACGAATTTGCGCATATTCAGTGGTGCAACAAATGTAACACATCATTTTGAATTGCCCACAGTGTTCTCCACATCGAGGGGAAAGCATGCTAAATGCCATGTTATAATGATAATGAGATTCTGCAATGCCAGACATAATTTGTCTTCCCCCATTCTGGCATAACAAACTGATTTTTTGTTTCCATGTTTCCTCAAATATGCCACCCTATGCCACATAAGACGTTAAGAGTAATCTTAAGAAATGAAAAGTGATTTGGAGAGAGCAGCGGGCAGACGGCAGAGTTTCTCACGGCTGAGGCCTGTTTCAGTCTGAAGGGAAACACTTTCCTCCACCCATACTTAGAGACTTATTTTTAACCGTTGACTCAAAGCATCTCTTTTCCACAAGCCAAGCACAATCCATTTCAAAACAAAAAAGGACCTCATTAAGACCTAAAAAAAGTGCCTATTTTTATATAGCAACTACACCAAAAATAAAACGGCTAAACGCTGTATTTAAAGAACAGGTCATACGGGGAAACCTGTTTAAAGTATTGGTCACAAGTTGTACATTTTAAATAAACCCAAGCAAAGAAAATCTTATACATGTTTGAGCTGAAACACTTACCTAAACGTGCTTAAAAACACTTTTGATTTTCACATTGCTTTTGTAAGCTCATTACTAACACCATCACTTTATAGTACAGGGGTTACCATTTTGGTTATTTTCTATTTACTGTCCAGTATATTACATTTGCTTTGTCTAAAGCCTGTGGAGAAGCATTGATTGTACTTAAACATATTACAGAAGTTGATTTCACTTGAAATGCAAAAACACAGAAAAGCTTTCACGAATTGTACTATGTTCTGGTTTTCAAAAGGCTAAAGATGCTCTCAGTTTGAGAAAACAAGTAACATGGTCTCTGGATAACGCGCATGCTTGTGGAGAGTTTATGTAACTGAGAAGTATCCGGTTCCCTGTAAAAGCCGTCCAAAGACTTAAATGATGAAATCCAGTTTGTCAAAATTAATCTCTCTAAAAGGAATAGCTGACCCCAAAAAAATAAAAACCATTGGTTCAGCCTTGCATTGTTCCAGAATTGTTTTCTGTGGAAGGCTGAAAGATATTGGTTGCTTTACTCCATGCAGTCTGAAAAAGTGATTTGATTCCAATTCAGAGACTTTCACTGTAATGTGTGAATAAATATTAAAACGATTCTTTAAAAGATATGACTAAAAGAACAACCTTTGTTTAGTTTTTTTTAAATCGATGAAGAAATACTCAACTAATGCAATTTTCAGTGAATAATTACTAAAATGACTCAAAGATATTATCTTACAAGAAAAGACTATAAAATAAATACATGTCACAAGGTGGAAGACCATTTTTTGGGTGCTTAAAATGCATTGTAATGTTATAGAAGAAAGTAAGCTATTGTATTCTTCATATCACTCCTTGTCTTTTCAGAGAAGAAAGCAATGAAGGTTTTGAACAACATGACCGTGAATAAATGTTGACATTATTTAATACAGATTAAATATAGAAAGACTTACGAAAGGTCAGATTACATACACACCTCTTTTTTTGAAGTGTAACATCTTTCATCCTCAATGGACAATTGTATTGTGGTGAAGGATTTTTGAGGATAAACTGAGGTGTGTGTATGAAAGGACTGAACACTGACCCGTGAGTCGTACTCCAGGACGAAAGGAGGGATGTCGATCTGTTCAGGCAGGATGCAGGTGAAGAGCTGCTGCAGGTTTTCTATGTGATGGACTTTGTCTTTAAGGCCTGATACACTAAATGTAGTGAAGAACCATGTGGAGACCTGACAGGAGTCGCAAACAAAAAATACAGATGGGAAATAAAATGAAACTTAACATGAAAAGGTGAAAAAAAAGCTCTTAAAACATTTAAAGTAATAGTTTACCCCAAAATGATCATTTACTTGTTATTTATTCTCATGTGGTTCCAAATTTTATGAGTTTCTTTCTTTTGTTGAACACTAAAGATATTTTGAAGAAAGCTAAAAACCATGACCATTGACTTCCAGAGAAGGAAAAACAAACACTATGAAAGTCAATTGTTACAGGCTCTAATACTTGTCAAAAGATCTTCTTTTGTGTTCATCAGATAAAAAGAAAGTGAAACAAGTTTAGAACAAGTCAAGGGTGAGTAAATGATTTTTGGGTGAACAATCCATTTAATAGTTTTTACCCCCTATTTTTTTAACAATTGCGCATTAGATGAATTCTGAACAATATTGTTGCATGCTGTCTAAATTTAATGTTTTAAACTATTAAAATATGAATTATTGGGTGAAACCATGTTCTTTTGAAATATATATTTATGTTGAAATTAAACAACATACTTAATAAATAAAAAAATAAGTGATATTACAAATTTCTTGCTGACAAATGAGTATTTCTGTGTTCCTTGATGTTGTGCTGAATAGTAAGTTCGAAACACCAGCATTTATTAAAAAAAAGAATCTTTGTAGATTTAAAATCAATCATTTAGCTAACACAAGGAACTTACTTTAATCTAACAGTAAAGGAAAACAACTTTTCATTGCAAGCTCTGAAGCTGTTGCTTTAATAATTTGCAACGTTTTCTCCAATGGCTCACCTTTAATGCTTGAACACGTTTCACACCTGGGACTGTTACAATGCTCTAGCATTCTCTGACTGAAATGGATGCATTATAAAATGAACAATTATCTGACGCTTAATTGCCGGGGTTCCTCTACATTTGGAGCGCACAAAGCATAATTGTCGAATAATTTTGCAAATGAAAGCAAAGCCTGGCAGAGGCAACATGCTCTCGTAAGCACTTCAATTACCTGAATAGGTTCTGTGGAACACTTTGGAACACTAAGTGCGGGCACATCATGAATCTCAATGCGGTTTCAGAGATGCTTTTCAACATATTCAGTTACACAGACGCAAAAACAGTCAATGCAGTCTTTCTCAGTCAATGCGAAACATGTGGAGCTGACCGCCATGAATCAGAACACAGGCCCACATGAGCTCGGAAAGAAAAGCATCTAACACTGCCTTTAATAGACTTACATCCAAGTTGATGAACTGATTACATTTACCTTGGAGCGGAACGTTGGGTGAACGAAGTAGAAAGCCCTCAGGTTTTTCTTAAACCTTGAAACACAAAGGAAAATCTGGTTTTAGAAACATTATCAACACATTCAGCCAATTACTTAAAACACAAATAGCGAATTCCTGTGGCGCACTGAGCTTTGAAAGGATTATTGTCTTAACAAAAACAATAAACCCATTAGAACGAGAGCTAAAGCATTTTTAAGAACTAGGAAAAGTTGGTGAATGGAGTCCAGCAGGGCAGCCGCGTCCAAGCCGCTCGCTGTTGTCCAAAACACACAGATGGATAGAGATATGGATGGCCAGAAGTGTAGGGGTGTTCAAAAAGTGTTGAGGATGTATGTGTCAACCTTTCCCCTTTCCCACGATGGATTCGTCCCACCCTGTCCAAGCCCATGAGCAGGGGTCACAGAGACTGATAGCATCACTGTCTAGCTCAGCTGTAAACATGGCTGTGATCGCTAACTGAAATACTACAGGGACTCGACGTTCTTGCTCAGGATCATATCTGTAAAAGGTTTTCATAAAAGAACAATGTTGTGAGAGGATGAATAACACAATGATCATCTCCCCTGCTCCACTGATGCCTCATAATGAATGACACGAGTCAATTGGCCTGGCTCTTGATCTTATGAGTCACGCTGATCTCCACGATGTACGGAAAGTGTGAGGGACTGAAGCTGGAGAGAGTTTCTGCTTTTTATTTCAAGCCTGTGGTTTCGTCTGCCTGCATGCTGTGAGTGTCCCCTGAAAAAAAAGATGAATGCCTGACCTCACCATCACCTCCCAGGGTTTTGACTCTCAACAAAAACTCGAACTCTCGACTAAGCCAGGAAAAAGTATTTTCGATTAAAGGAACAATAGTTTTTTTAGCACACAACGGCATTGATGATTCCATGGCATAACATCCATGCAGGTGTTTGTAGGCCTTCGGCGGTGACATGCTTGCTGATTTTCTCAACTGGTTAGATGAGAGGAGAACATCCAGACCTTCGATTTACAAGCTGTCAAAACCATTGCAATTTCTAAGTGTTCTAGCCTTGATAACCGAAATCCCTCATCAAAATTTCCCAAAGTGCTGCTTGGAATGAAAGTAAAATTATTTCACTTTCCTTGGAGCCAATGGTCACAGATCTTTTGTTCTTGATTTAAGGCAAGAGATCCCATGGTTTCTACTGCATTCGCATGATCAACTTTTCACACAACCTATTTGGTTGATCAGTCATGGGATGGCAAAGCAAAGAATTTATTTAAAAAATAATAATAATAAAAAATTAGCTTTCATCACTAAAGTGAACTTTGGACCAGTGCTCTGTCCACACAACATGCTCCTCAGCACAGGTTAGTTTAGCATTTTGATTCTTTCTGCTGATGAGAAGTTTGGTCATTGTGGGCTTTCACTTAAAATTCTTTTAAACATTGAGACAGTGTATGCAGAGATACACAGATCCTTACACAGTTCAGAGCTGAACTGGTGGGCAAAAGCAGCTGCAGTGTTGAACTTATTGACCATTGAGATTCTCTGCAATATGTATGCATATCCTGTATGGCTGAAAGGTTTATCAATTTGGCCTTCATCTGGTCAACCTGCTGTTGAAGGGTTTTAGTTTCTTTAGAATAGCTCACTATCTTGCAAATTGGTGAAAACTGAAAATTTGGGCGGCCAGTTAAACGGTTACAAAAAAAAGTTTGTCAGACAAATAAAAAATATACCCTTAGTTGCCAGACAAGCCAACTTGGAGAAATCTAAATTTGATTGGTGTTCCTTTTTAAATACCTTAATGAAAATTCTGTCAGTTATTCATCCTCCACTTGTCCAAAACCTGTTTGAGTTTCTTCTGTTGAACACAAAGGAAGATATTCTGAAGAACAAAACAGCCATTAACTTCCACAGTAATTTTTGTTCCTACTATAGAAGTCAATGGTTGTTTCCCCCCCAACATTCTTCAGTATATCTTGTTTTGTGTTCAAGAGAAGAAAGAAACTAATAAAAATTTAAAATAACTTGAGTGTAAGTAAATGATGAGGAACTTTTCATTAAAGGGGTCATAAACTGAGAAACCAAAATTTCCTTAATCTTTTGAAATAAGACGTCACAGTACTAAGTTTCGAAAGAGCTCGAAAAATAGTTGTTACTCTAAAAACAGCTTACTGCACATTGAAGGCAGTGCAAATGACAGGAAATAGAATGTTCTACTCCATGATGTAATAGGGTGGAAAAGCCCCACCTCCACAGAAGATCAACGCCTACTTCTACTTCACTGCCTGTTCAGCCTTGTATACATGCAAGGCCAATCACAGCAGTGGCGGTTTAGTTCTTAGTCTACAGTCCACCACACCCATTCAAACAGAGCAATCCAATGAAGGGTCAAAAACAGCAAAAAGAAATGGTCCAATTATTTAGAGATTTTTTATGTAAAATATCTTGCCAACATTACCAGTAGATCTCAAAGAGCAGTACAAAATAAATAAAATGAAAAAAACAAAAACTGAAGTACTTCATGCTCATGCTAGATCAAGTTTTTTATACTGTCAAATATTTCTTTTTTTACTCCCATTAGAATAACTTCAAATAGGTCTAAGCAGTGACCTTGACATTTTAAAAATAGTAAGTTCTCCTTAAGAGACAAGAAAAAAAAAACTAAAGAAAATCAGGATCACTCATCAGTAGTCAGCTGGCTGTCAAAAAATACACTGCTGATGTAGTGATCAATCAATTTGCCAAACTGCTCAGAGTGAAAGGGCATTTGATACAGGTGAACCAGAGGAAACATGACTCAGCCGTGTGTTACATCAAACGGTGCTTTCTGAACTTGTCAAAACCCACAAAAGGATCAAGCTTCAGTGAATAATCTTCATGACATTCTAAGAACAGGAAGCCCAAGACAAAGATGTTGCTTGCGATTGTGACACCATGTGCTGCACGTTTGGGTTTGAGGAGACAGACAGTACTGTTCTGCACAAGAAGCTCATAAAAAAAAAAACCCAACAGTCACCAAACCAGTATTTATATGAAACTGTGATTAGCTTTTCCATGTCTGGGAGTCTGGGAGTTATGGTTTTAAAGAAAATCTCCGCCAAGAACTGGGTCAAGTCATCTCGCAAACATTCGTACAAAACAGGTCGTACAGAGCAGGAAATGTGGGTGGTTTGTAGTATCTCTGTAATGGAACAGAAATAGATCTTACTTGGCATCCACAATGTCATAGAGCTTCTTGAGAAAGTCCGTGTCCAGGTGGTTGTGTTCACCGGTGAGTGTGTGGAAATACACCATCACATACTCCTTCACTGTGATATGGTCCATCACGTGGATGAAATACAGCAAAGCCTTGCACACAAACACACGCGATTACTCGGGTATTTAAACAGTAAAAAAAATAAACAATACAGACTTCTATACTTCACTTCCTGGCACAAATAATATACATAGTAAAAATATATAGATAAAGCAAATCACTTTGGGATGGCAATGTATAATAATTCCCATTATTATTATAAGAGTATAATATAAGAGTACAGTACAAGAGATTTTATTAAGTAATAATTCATTAAAAATAGAAATTCCATTATCATTTAATCAGCTGCACGCCATTTAAATAACTTTTTTTTGTTTTCCAAAAATAGCCACACAGGTTTGATAGGAGTATATGAGTAAACAATGAAAGGAATTTCACTTTTGATGGAACTAATCCTTAAATAAATATCTTAATCAGTCTCATTTTTTAAAATGTGCATTTACAATGAATATATAACATAACTTTTACATACATATATAAATAACATATTTTTTTAAAGGGATGACTGTTTCAATAAATGTTTACATACAAATCTTGTAACAAACTTTTTTTGTATAATTTATATTTTCATAATTTGTTTAATTTTGTACTTCAATTAAAACCATTTAAGGGATTGCGTATCCCAAAAATGAAAATCTGCTGTTCATTTACTGTTCTTCAGGCCCTTCAAGATGTAGTAGCTGACTTTTCTTCAACAGAACACTGAAAAAGAAGATTTGAACCTGAAACGATGGTCCTTGGTGATTGGTGAATGGTTACAAGCACTCTGATAGTAAAAAAAAACAAGCAAACATTTGAAGGTCTTGTAAAGCAAAATAAATCACTCTGTGCAACTTAGAAACTGAACATTATTTATAGCATCATTACATTTAATCTACGGCTCAAAAATTTGTGAACAATGTTTCTTGCAGACTGGCTGAAAACTTATTTTGTTTTGCCTATATTTATTTATTTTTTTTACTCTTTATGTTTTAGCAGCATTAAATTAAACTAAGCATCACCAAGAACCAGTGTCAGCTAAACATTTTCTTTAAAGTCCCCATGAACCAGAAGCTGTGACCGTTTTTTTTTCTTTCCGTATTGTGACGCAGTTCCTAGAGAAACAGAATATTAAATGAGAAAACAGTGGGCGTGGCTTGTTTTTTCTGCTGCGAGCTGAATGGATGTAGTAAAGTAGGCATTTCATTCAGAAAGATCTGGAAAAGGGTTTGGAGAGAGCTATTGCAACCTAACAGACACCTCCTCACCATTTCTGTTTGTTGTCAAAACTGACATTTGGAGCAGGGTGGTTAAGTACGTTAGCCACGTCAAAATCACGCAATCTGATAATATAAGTGAATAAAAAAAACTGGAAGTGCATTTTCAGATTTTAATTTTAGATTACAAGAGCAAACAATTTTTTTATTAATGACATGCACAGATGAAATATTCACCACAAAAATCATGACAAAATGATATGGTTAGTTTTGTTTTCATGTGGACCTGAAGAAAAAGTTACCTACTTGGCCTGATAATGAGTAAATTAACAGCAAACTCTTGCTTTTGGCTGAAAACAAATCCCTTAAACTGCACATTTAGCTTTTTATCTTATTAAGCAGCACTTGTTGCTCAATCTGTTAAAACAATAGGAAGTATGAGTGCTTTCTCGTTTACCTTCTCCATATCAATAAGCGTAACTGGAATATTCCTGCCAACTACAACCATGACTGTCCTACCGCACAGATCAACACCTGAAAATAAGAGAGAGAGAAAAAAAAAAAACGATACAACTATATTATGAAAGGATGATTCCTCACATGCTCCCAGACCCTAATATGGGCAGAAGATCACATTCCCTCAGCTGAAAGCATTCACATGTGCAGCAAATCTGAGGAAACACGTTACACATTTGAACCTCACCCCATTTAATGGACTCATCTTGCAGAACTGTAAGAGTTATGTATATATATTGAAATGCATGTTATTGCACCATATTATGAGAACCATCTGCACATGCATGGCCAGATGTTTTCATAAAGCCCATCCTCATGTGGACATTGAACATGTATGTGTTGAAGTGTACAGCTGGATAAAGTCTGCCCCCATTTGGTCAACAGAGTCAATGTGATTTGGACATTTAGTTTTATGAAAAGTATGGCTGGGTGGTTTTCAGAAAAAAATATAAAATTTAATTTAGCAGGACTAATAGCTTCTAGCTATCTGTAGTAAAATGAGAGGAGGTTTAAACTCAGTAGGTTAGCTTTGACAGCAAATGAAAATGAAGATAAATTCTCATCGACACTGAAACTGTTACTTTGGTGGCTATTTTTTTTATCCTGAAATTAAGAAACGAGAGAAATGGATTACAGAACCCCCTGATGTTGTGCTCAATGAGGCAGAACAAAGGTTTCCTGCCCAGAGAGCAAACACACAGATGGAGAGAACACAAAGTCCACATGTGCAGAAAGATATACAGAGAGACGGCAACACAAAGAGAAACATGTGCTGGATAAAACAGGCAAACAATTGACAGTATCATACTGCTACAATAACTTCAATATGCATAGAATAAGAGCTGTAAGAGCTAAGAGTTCAATATATTTTAATCAAATTAATTGATATGTCAATTAATTCAATTAACTATTGACTGCCAAATGACATTGGATTGATTTGAAATATTTTAATGAAATGTACTTTGAAACTTTGCATGAACATCAACATTTTTTAAATATGCTTTGCACTAGAAAAATCCCTCGGAATTAACAAATGAGTCCGTGTTATTTTAGTACTATTGGAGTTTTTATAGTTTGAATACATCTTTAAAAAAGTTTGAATATATTTTTGTATTCATTGTGATGATTTGATGATTCATTTTTGATCATTGGTCTTTATATTATTTACATTTATGTTGTAACTAAATCTAAATAAAATTATTTACAAAAAAAATAGGTTTTTTTGTATTTTAAAAGATTTTTATAAAAAAATTTTTATAGCAATTAATAGTTAATAAAATATAAATATATTATTTTTATTGAATTAAATTCAATTTGATTTGTATAGCACATTTAAAAACAACCATCACTGACCAAAGTGCTTCACAGTGTCAGAAAAAGTAAAAATAAAATAGATATGTATCGTAAAACTCTAGAAGTGAAGTATAAAAAGTGTGTCTTAAGCATTCATTTTAAAAGACCAACAGTTGGAGCACTTCTTATACAAGTGGTCAAGTGGTTCCATAAATCTGGAGCAGCCCCAGAAAAGGCTCGGCCACCTTCATTTTTCATCCTCGCCCTCGGAATGTCTAGGGGCCCCTGATTTGATGATCTCAGTGCTCTGACAGGTGTGCGAACAAATAGCTTGGTCAAACAAGGCGGTGCCAACCCATGTAAAATCATAAAAACAATTAACAAAATCATAAAATCAATTCCAAATGAACAGGGAGCGAAGTTAGGACTGAAGTTATATGCTCATGTTTTGTAGTCCCACTTAGCAGACGAGCTGCTGCATTTTGGACTAACTATAAGAGATGATTGATCTAATCCAACATTTAAACCATTACAGTAGTCAAGTCTTGAAGTAATAAAAGAATGAATTACAGTTTCAAACTCCACATGAGGCAAGTAGGGTTTGACTTTAGCCAACAGCTTTAGCTGGTAAAAAATGTTAATGTTTTTTAATAATAAATACCTTTAATAAAACCTACAGTTATGACTGATTTTGTGTCCATGGTCATATATAAAAGACAGAGACAGAGAGACAGAGAGAGAGAGAGAGACTGACCGGTCTGATATAATGCCTTCAACGCTGCTATGTCAGAAAGGTCCTCTGCACGAGCTTTGCAAAGCCAGCGGTTATAGCTGTAAAAACAAAAAAACAAACCACATCTAAGCAATTTACAACAATCTAAATAATCTGATATGAAATGGATTTCTGGGAAAAGATACAAACAAACATGCACACTCAAAGTATGCAGTTCTACAGTATAAACATGTCTGTAATCAATACTTTTGACTATGAATGAAATCATAACATAAAAACGTCCTTAGCAAACATGCAGCTAAATATGGCTGAAAGCTGTTTGGATGCTGCTAAATTTCCAGTGTCTCAAATATTTGTTTTAATAACCAAGGTTTTAAAAGTAAAACTGCTGTGACTCATTAAACACAGAAGTTGTGATAGTCTGTTCTTCCAATTTGTGTCATCTATCGAAGTGAATCTGCTTCTTAAGCTAGAAAATATGTAGGCCAGACCATGGATTTGTCCAACAGTAATTGATTGTTGTGGATGGTTGTGGTTTGCTATTGGCAGACCTCATCATGAGTGACAGATTGTCTCATCTTTTCACCAGTGAACGCCATCAGAGAAGAGAAGTCAGTGCAAGTTGATGGAAATTTCTGAGGGCGCTTCTGAGGGCGTATAAATTAAAAATAAAAAGTAATGATGTGCACAGATTAATTATTTATAATAACTTAATTCCATTGAAAATCCAAAATATGAATCCACTGACATGAGACTGAATGCTTCTAAGGAATTATGACCAATATTCTATCATAGGAGTTAATTCATTTAAAAATGACTTACTTTACATAAGAGTATAGTAATGCATCTACTTTTTAGATAATTTAGTAGGTTAAAAACCAAATGCTACTTCATCTTCAATTGTAATTTTTGCATTTCTTATTTTAATTTTATTTGACCAATACAAAGTAAAATACACAATTCTTCATAGCAAATTAATAACAAATCTGATATAAGTGCAAAAAAGAGATGCTTAATTTTAACATTTGACACATTAAACCACACAAAACTTAACATAGAAAGAAAGATATCAATTTACAATGACTGTACAGAAGTGTCAACAACTACAATACTCTGGAAGAACCTACCAAGGTAAATATTTGCATGTGGTTTTGTTAAAAAAAAATGTTGGGGGTGTAAAAGGTAACAGTATAATGATACAACCTTCCAAGCAAATATGCATTTAATAGACGTCTAATAGACATCTAAACATAGACGTCTTGGCTAAAACCAGGCTAAATTTAGAGAAAATCTAATAGACGTCTAAGAACAGCCCAAAACTAGACTAGTCATTAAAAATACAGATTAGACAGACTTCACATGTGTATTCATTCATTCCTGTGCATTTGATGACTAGTCTACTTTTGGGCTATTGTTAGACGTCTAGTACATTTTCACTGACAGCCCAAATTTTGCCTTGTTTTAGCCAAGATATCTATGTTTAGATGTCTATAAGACTTCTTTTAAACACAAAAAACCTGCTTGCTGGGAACTAAGCATCTTACTTCCTTTGGTGCTGTTTCTGTTGGGCTGCTTCAGACATCTGGCCCTGAAGGATGAGTTTACGCTGCTTATCCACATCTCCTTCCATACGAGCAAACGCATGACTTCCGACCAGTCCCAGATCTGACTCTAGTGAATCGTCCTCCGGGTCATCTGCAGAAAATTGGCTCAAGATTAATATTACATGCTTATTAGCATGCATTAGTGCACTACATTAAGAGTTCTGGATATTACAAGAAAAACAAATCCAACATGTCATAAAAGTTCACTGAAGCACAAATTCTTTGGCCATGATGAACGTCGAGATATACTTTCACACACTTGGAATGAACATTACCAGGTTCAGCGAGCGCTACAATATGGTACAAATGTTGTCCACTCCACCAGACGTGACCTCTCACCCTCAACCAGAGCTGAGAACGCCAGTGGTGTGTGTGATGTACGGCCAGGCAAAGCGCACAAATAATCCTCATCTGTTAATCTTGTTTACATGCATATGCCAGATCTCTATTACGGGCCAACCTTCGCCATATCTAAACAGACACGAAAAGAAAGTCTTAACAGCAAACACAACTTTTCTCATTTCCTCAGCTCAACTACAAGGTGACAGGTCAGTCTGTGAAATATGTAGCCTGAAATGAAAGAAACGCTAACAGGTAAATAAGAGCATGGCAGCCAAACAGTCAGCTGCTAGCAAACCTAGGCTGAGACATCATTGAGACTCAATTAGATGCATCCTGAAAGATATCGGTCCAAAATACATTACAGCATGTTGAAGCAAAGAATAAGACTGTGTTTTTTGTAATGCAACATAACATATGGTCTTTTTATGATGGGCCTTTTTATGAACGGACAGCATCAATGGTTGCTCTGTCTAGTAAGGCTTTTAGCTGTTTGGATTTCGAGCAATTTACCTTATCGAGACATTAAATTTTATGAAATGCTGTGTATGTAATGATCACAAAAGGAAAATGTAAACAATCGAATACAAATGTATTTATAGAATAGCAAATGAATGACAGAACAATAAAAAGGTACAATGGAAATACCAAAATTTGGCCATATTATTTTAAGTATAATGTAAGTGGCATAGTAAATTAATAATAAAGTGATAAGTATCAAAACATTGCCATTCAAATCCATAACTTTCATCCATAAAATACACAACATATTTAAGAGAAATAATAATGAATAACACAAAATGTACAGGCAGAAAAAAAATAAGGGGAATTGAAGAGAAAAGAGTGAAGAAAGGTTGAATCAGGAGAAAGCAGATTAGGCAAGTGTGTGGTTTGAGGCATGCTTTGAAACTGCTACATTATAGACTAATCCACAAGGCTGGCTGTATTAGTGAAGGCCTAGTCACCTGCTGTCTTTAATATTACTTTAAGAATGACAAGCAGACCTGCATCACATGATGAAAGGCCATGTACGAGGACAAGAGTTTGAAAAGATCAGCCAGATCAGTGACCGGGTGCAGAATATCCGGTTTACGAACCTTGAAAGTGTGCCCTTTAACGTCTTTCAGAAAGACTATATAAGAACAAACGCTGCTGATCCTCATAAAAACCTGGATCAGGATTTTAGCCAAACCCAAGATAGAACAAGTAACAATTCAATAAATCATAATAAAACAGAGAAGTAGAGTACTAAACTTCCTGTACTGCACATGATCTACTTCAGAGAGGAGTCAAAGGCCCCAACACCGAACCCTGCACGACTACAATACTAATATTTGAAGTACAGGGCTCTGGGTGAGAGCCCTGATTTGACTGACACAATGGTATATTGTAACCGGCCAACTGAAAATCATTATCCTTTTTTTCCATTTGATGTACACCAAATGCAGCCATTATTGCTAGCACCACAACAGCTAGACTGAGACCTACACTGAAGTCACCTGTCTAAAACAACATTTGAGTAGTGTTATTTTTCATTTAATACTTATTTGACATTCAACAGTCATTGTACATACACACTGACTGCCAATCAGATTGCATATCAAATGTAAACACTATGAAAATTGAAATATATGGTTCTATTTGTTTCAGAAAGCTAACCAGTCTGAAACTGCAGGCCTGGCTCAACCAGTGATGTTGGAATTAACCCATGTGTACTGTACAAATTTACTACCCTTTCATTATGTTTGTGGCTGTTTTTGCCCCAATGAATTCCATTATAATGAAATTGTTTGATAGCAAATCAATGACAGCATATAATCCTGCATTCCTGATTATTGGTGGTTTTCCCTGTTGGGAAAAGGTAAAATGTGTCATTTTTATTGTTGATCATCAGTTGACAGCATTAACCCTTTAGACAGGGCTGTGCAAAAAAGTTTCTGGTGTTTATGTGGAGTTCTACGACGTAAAATAGCAGATTATAGTGTGTGTGCATAAATACACTTATATGTTCTGGGAGCTGAGCACACGTGCTCGCACACGCACGCGCACAATACTTCAAAAAGCTCTTATTTTTTGCACTGCAACAATTACAAATTTTACCTCTTCCGAAAATGGAAAACCAACAACAATCAAGAATGTATGATTATATGGTGTCATGGCTTTGCAATCAAAAAATGTCTTTATAATGGAAGTCAGTGGGGCAAAAACAGCCATGAACATAACAAAAGGGTAGTAAATTTGCCCAGAGTGTACTGTTGAATCTTCTTAACATTTTCAAAGCATTCCCCAGAATATGTGTCAAAATAAGATTGGTGACAAAAATCATTCCATTTGCTGAGACACACAGAAAGTTGTGGCCAAATTAAGACAAAAAAAAAAAAAAAAAAAAAATCACCCTACAGTGGATGAAAACATCTCCAACAACACACAAGGGTTAATGACTGGCTCACCAATAGCGGTTTGAAACAATTATAATTTTTTTTATCTGTTTTCTTTAATGATACAAGTGATAAAGAAAATGGACATTTAACATTTGTGTTGTGCCATTTCAGTAAATATGGAGAGGCAAATTTTGTTAAGCGATTACATTAGTTCCTATTATACAGTAGCTTGTTGTCATTCTTAGTCGCTCAAGCAAACATCCAGAAGTAAACTAATAAAGCTCAATACTGAATTACCTTAACTTGGGTTAAAGATAGCTGATTTAATAGATCAGTAGGTAAAAAGACCTTGGGCTGCCTTTCCATGACCTGGATTAAAGCAATGAAAGAAAGGCAGGAAAGTGCAGTGTTTGTTTACATGGGACCAGACTTATGTGGCTTGTTTAACTTGGATCAACAGCTCTACTGAGACTTGATCACCTTAACACAGCTGGCGCCCAGTCCACAAGATCTAGGCTTGAAATAATGGCAAGCCAACAAATATACAAGTTTAATCTCCCACTAACAAATAAATATACACATGTGCTCCGAGTGCTACGGCAAGCAAGCAAGCAAGCCAAACGCACACTCACTCTCATATAGGCATGTGAAGATCAGTGCCTACACACAAACACGTTAGTTTTGGTGGTTTATGAGGACTCTTCAAAAGTGTAATGTATTTTATACTGTAAAAATATAATTATTATATGGCCTTACCCAACCTGTGGTAGGTAACATTACATCACATAGTGTTTCTGAGCAATGAATACGCTCGAATCGTTTTTTTAAGTTCCAGCTTCCTACACGTTATCGTAATAGCCGTTTACCACCACTTTCAATTTATTAGTATCACACATTTTGATCTAGCTTTCAAAAACAGGGTACACTACATTCTCTGGGCATCAGAGGCACCAATATATTACAGGTTAATAAAGGGTAAATCACTATGTCGCCATCTGTGATTTCCAAATGAAACATAAAGATCATGATTATTTTGTAGTATTACAGCACATTGCTAAATGTATATTAGCACTATTTGTTGTTTCCATTAGACATCTGTGTTTGGATTTTGAAAAGGCATCAGATTCAACAAACTAATTTAGATGTCTTGTAATATGAAGAAATGCTGGTCCGAAATCATTTATTTGAAAAATGTGTCCTTTTCTAATGTCCTGCAGTAACTTCAAAAAGGAATTAATGAGTGCAGACCAGTCTTGTAATATTTTTAATAACTCAGAACCTTATTTAGCTAGAAGTGCTTGGTGATTTGCATTAATCTGAAAAATATACAGTAGATTCAAGTTTAAGATGAGGTTAAACATCCATACAGCAAGAACAAAATGGAATGATTTAAAAAAAAAAAAAACTATTCTTCTATAAAAATACAGAGTTTCCATTTAAATAAATTCTTTTGAATGTTTCATCAAAGAAACCTGAAAAGTTTTTATTGGTTTTAATCTTCCTGAAGCTCACATATTAGATCATAACAGCAAGGTTGTAAATTTGTTTTCCAGGGAAAGCAAGAGCTGTTCAAATGTATATTTTCAATGCAATGCAGGTCGCCTTGAATAACAGTGTCTGCCAAATGCATAAATGTACATCTAAACATTGATTTAAAAAAAGAAAAGTCTCTCAAGTGCCAAATCAGCATAGTAGAATTCTGAATAATCACATTACACCAAACACTGAAGTAATGATGCCCAAACAGGAATAAATTGCATTTTAAAATAGTAAAACATTTTAATTAAACTTATTGTAATTGTTTTTTTACACCAATTATATTGCACTGTATTTTTCATATTATAATGGTATCTGAAAGACCTATAAAAATGTTAAACCTGAGCTCACCCTCTAGATTGACTGGCTTTTCAGCAATGCGGATCTGTCTCTCTGGGACCACCGGCTCTCCCTCAGAATTGCCAATGTCGGCAGGAAGGAGAGGCAGACTGAGCCTCTCCTCTTGCTTTGAGCGTGGGTAATACAATGGCAATATCTTCCTGTACACTGGCTGGAAGATCAATTACAAACAAATTCAAGGTCAGTCAATGCAGATACATACCAAACATTTGATACAAATCTATTATAGTTCCAGTTTTTAAAAAAATGCTTGTGTTATGAAACTGTTAAACAGAAACACATGAATCTGCATAATGCCGGAGATCACAGTTTCACCCACAATCACAACAAATCCCACCTCTAAATAAGCAAGAATTTCATAAGAAAATGAGAGGCACATTTAGAGACTTCAAGGATGGAGTCTGTTGCATAACAGTGAAAACGAAATGTTAAGCACCTCCTCAACATCCGAAACAGCAAACACCACCGTCTCAATGTTCTCACCATGGTTCTCCAGAAACCTGCGAACAGTCCCTAAAAACAAACATGGGGGAAACACCTTCTGATGAGATTCCTCTGAATTTCATCACAGAGGGCTGATCACACACATGACGCATGTAAAAAATTTAAATAAAAAATAAATAAATTACTTAATGCTATATGTGTGGCATCCTCCACTGGATACGCTCTTTTGACTGTGCTGATCACACAGAAGCCCACAGACACCATGGCATGTTCCCTGCGGACAGAAATGTAAATTATACATGATTCAATTTTCTGACAGTCAGTCATAAAGGGGGTTCCTTATAGCAGAAATGTAGTTAACATAACCATGAGCACTCCTACTGACACACGCAGTCATTCCCAAATATTAGATGAACACAATTATCTTTACATTCACAAAAGCGAATGCGTTCAGACTGGGAATCCTAATCTTATATATTTTCATGTCATCCCACAAGCATACACTGTAAAAAAAGTCTTGCTGCCTTCATTTTTTTTTTAGTTCAATCAAATGAAAACACTTTACAATAAAGTTTCATTGGTTAATGTATTTACTAACATGAACTAATAGTGAACAGTGCAGCATTTATTAATCATGGTTCAACTTATTAACGATTATTAAAATCCAAATTCAAGCTTGTTAACATTAGTTAACACACTGTGAGTTAACATGAACTAACGTTAACAAAGGTGAATAAATACTGTAATTAATGTATTAATCATTGTTTGAATATGTTAGAAAATACACTAACTTATAATATACTATACCCTTATTGTAAAGTGTTACCAATCAAATAAACTTTTCTAGTCATCTCAACTAAACTGACGAAAAATGTTCAAGTTTAAGTGAAATTTAATTAACTTATTTAAAGTTAAATGGCATCACCATTAACAGGTATCATAAGATATTGAACATGAAAGTCATTTTTTCCCCTAAACTCTACAGCAGCCAAGATAAAGTAAAACAACTGCATTCGAACATTTTTTAATATCTGATATGATCTTAAAGAGTCACTGCACTGCAAAACAAATGATATCTTTCCTTATATTCTTTGTCTTGTTTCTAGTCAAAATATCTCAAAATTCTTACATTAAGAAGCATTTTCTAGACAAGCAAAAATACTGTCTTGTTCTAAGAAATAATATGATCTTATGTCAAAATAAAAAAATGTCAAAAGGAAAAACAAGATTTTTTGGCTTAGCCCATTGGCAGATTATTTAGCTTGTTTTAAGGGAATAAAAACCACTTCATTTTGGCCTATTATTTCTTAAAACAAGACAACATTCTTGGCTTGCATATTTGGATTAGAAACAAGACAAAAAATATAATTAAGAAGAGCATTTTTGCAGTGTGAGCAGAACTACACATATTTACCTAGTAGGCTACAACCCATGTCAGAATATTCAGTCTGTTTTAAAAAACATTTGACATTTCTCTCCCAAATGTTGTTGCAATGATCCTGCTTACTTGGCAAGCTGCAAGACGTTTCTGTAACAGCTGTATAGAGAACTTTCTGCAGCTGTCCGGTACTTGGCTTTGTATTTGGGTCCAACAGTGTGAATTATAAATCGTGCAGCCAAGTCGAATCCCTCTGTCATTTTTGCCTCACCAGTCCGACATCCTGGAAAATAAGATGAGCACACCCTACATCGTCTGAACTAAACAAACAAAATGATGACAAAAGATCTGTCCCAAAACTGTATGACAAATACACACTGTGCTAAAAAAAAATCCACTGTTTAATATCATTGCTCGATAATAACGGGTGTATATTTGCTATCCAGTTAGCGCCCCCTACCTTTCAGCTTGAGTAGTTCATCTCTTAGTTCAGGTCCTGCGTGTCTGTGGATACTGTCTGATATGGGGTTCTTGTCAGTTAGTGTCTCATTGCTTGTGTTGACGATTGCAGTGCAGTTTAAAAGTGCCACGTCTCCATTTCTGCAATATAAGGGAAAGGTATAAGCCAGCATATCACATATCAGAACCCAGAACATTACATTTGTTATGAAAAAACTGTGAGAACAATTATAGAATAGAAAGTATAGAATAGCATAGAAAGTACAAAAACTAAAAATCTAAAACCACTTTAAGTCATTAAAAATAGAAAAAGTAAATATTAATAAAAATATAAACTTTATTTAGAAATTCAGCTGAAAACTACAAGAAAAAAAA
>CAIGQW010054868.1:419341-439026 GCA_903798125.1 Danio choprae
TATATATATATATATATATATATATGGCCTCACAGTGGCGCAGTGGGTAGCACGTTCGCCTCACAGCAAGAAGGTCGCTGGTTCGAGCCTCGGCTGGGTCAGTTGGCGTTTCTGTGTGGAGTTTGCATGTTCTCCCTGTGTTGGCGTGGGTTTCCTCCGGGTGCTCCGGTTTCCCCCACAAGTCCAAAGACATGCAGTACAGGTGAATTGGGTAAGCTAAATTGTCCGTAGTGTATGAGTGTGAATGGGTGTGTATGGATGTTTCCCAGGGATGGGTTGCGGCTGGAAGGGCATCGCTGCGTAAAACATATGCTGGATAAGTTGGCGGTTCATTCCGCTGTGGCAACCCCAGATTAATAAAGGGACTAAGCCGAAATGAAAATGAATGAATGAATGAATGAATGAATGAATATATATATATATATAAAAATCTGTAAATTAGCAGTTTTCCACATTTTGTGATTCATGTTTTAATTTTATTTTTCCTCATTTATTTATGCTTTTGAATTTCATTATGGGACCTTGATCATTCTTCCAACAACTTTTACCCTTGAAATATTAAAAAAAAAAATAGATAAAAATATAAAAATATTAATATTTTTGTCAAGTGATGCCCAAGCCTTATAATAAACTGCCAGTAAATTTTCTGCTATTTTACAGACTTACTTCTCTATATATTATTTCTCATACTTTATATCATTTCAAACTACTAAAATGTCAGTAAAAGTCACTTTGCTAAACTGCACAGTTGAATTTTCAACATCAAAAGTCGACAGAGCAGAGATCAACATCCCATAATGTAATTCACAACCGTAAAAAAACAGAAAACATAAACTGTAAATTAACAGATATATTTTACAGTTTACAACTATTGCACTGAGAACTAAATTAAATTTGTTCAATTAAATTACTAAGACTCAAATAAAAAAAATAGATCCAATGTTGTGTTAATGTTAACTTAATATATTTGCGCCGTCACAACAAATCAAAATGTACTGTTTTTAAAAGATAATGTTCAGAAACAACAACAAAAACAAAACTAGTGATAAGAATGGAAATCAGAAGAATGACAGGATATGAACTAATCCTACAAGCATAATTCTATGTGTGCTGCTGAATTCTATTCTTGCCTGATTTTCCAGAAGGACAAGTTTTATGAACTGAACGTCAAAGAGAAGTTTCATGCAATGCATTTCCCCTTTCTTTAAAAAAAAAAAAAAAAAGAAAAAGAAAAAAGCAGAAACTATGATTTCAGAGAGGGGAAAACTTTGATCCTGCTGTAACAAAGCAACATTGCACAGAAGCACAGCTTGAAGGACCTTTTAGACATGTGACTGAGCCATAAGGGGGATTTGTGTGCACGAGGAAATGACTAAAAGACTTGGTGCAGATCTGGTGCAAATAACAGATGCAATGATCAAAGCACACACTGCAGAGGAAATTGTTTAGGTCCAAATTATGTAATCACTGAACTTTTATTGAGATTATTATTTGCTATATTAATATGAATATATTTTTATAAACAATAATTGTATTATAAACAGAGACAACAAAATAAAAAAGTAATTTTTAGGTCAAAGACTGGCTGAAATTATAGACAAAAATAATTAAGCAGTTTGTGCCTACAAGGTTTGTGGATAAAAGAAAAACCGAACATTTTTAGCATGACACTTACAATAGTACAATCTTGTTGTTGATGTCTTGTCTGAAGGTGAAAGGTGAGTTTACGGAGTTGAGCTGATTGGTCAGGTTGTCGTCGTCCTCCTCCTCCTCATAGTGGTTTTCTCCATCCAGCTCGTCCTGGGCTCCCTGAGGCTGGTCCCATGTGGGCAGGTTTAGGACCTCCACAAACTGGGAACGAGCACCCAAGGGATCCATTCTGCAGTTTTCCTGGTCGATACTCTGTCGAAAAAGACACAAAGGAGCATTTACTTTACTCACAAAGAGACTATAGAGGGACCTGAGGCATGCTAGCACATTAATATAATCATACGCACACAAATGCCTGATTCAATTGAAACATATACGTGGAAAACTACGATAACAGACTTCTGTGAATTTGAAGCTCACAAATGATGCGTAAAATTATTTGGGATCTAACATTTATATGATGTTAATAAATAAGGAATGTACATATTGATTTTTACACTTGATTATTTAATTAATTACAAATCTTATCTTTTTCACAGAAACACTTAACAAATCTCAGTTTCTCTGGATCTACTGGATGTTTTAGGTGTGAGTTTGAGTAAACTATTACCATTTGTTTTATTAGAAAATTTGATTTGGTCATAATATCAATTGATTTAATTTATTGGGATTAAAGAAAAGGTATAATTAGACCTTTTCTGATTTATCTACCTTCCATTTTTTAGTTACATGCTTTAAGTTGTTTTATGGCTGATATTGAAAAATCTATATTTTTTTTTCTTTGCTTTGGTTAAGTAAAATAAAAAAAAGTCTGTTAATGTTTGTACAATACGATTAGTTTTACTTATATTTGAAAACAAAAATCAATAAATTAATTAGGGTATAATCCACCAAATATTGGTTGCTTTTCTCTTCTTCAGTTAAAACACGGTTGTTGTGTTGTCTAACAATTAATAGAAAGATATCTGAAACATGGCACCTTTTTGATATTTTATGCAAAAAAAAAAAAAACAACTTATAAATAACAACATATTTCATATTTATTTTAAATTTAGGAGAAATATCATTCATAGAAAAACCAACAAATCTTAAATCCAGAGAAAATGATAGTTGATATAGCGCATATATAAAAATTACATTCTCCCCTTAAAATGACTGAGCGACTGGCTAGAAAAAAAATATGTATTTTTTATCAACTGAATTAATGTGGAAGCTGCCTGAATATGTTTTTATATACATCAAATTTAATTCAAAACCTTCATTTCACTTTGGCTGATGTAAGAGATTGGAATGGCAAGCAAATAATAAGGAAATTATCACATCTCCTTTAATCTTTAAAGTTTTCCTGATATAAAAAATGTATTCATAGATTAAGTATAGATTTATTAAAACTTTTAACACATAAATTTTTTAATGGTTATATTCCAAGTGTTCATTGTGTTATTCATTCATTCATTCATTTTCTTTTCGGCTTAGTCCCTTTATTAATCTGGGGTCACCACAGCGGAATGAACCGCCAACTTATCCAGCATATGTTTTACGCAGCGGATGCCCTTCCAGCTGCAACCCACCACTGGGCAACATCCACACACACTCATTCACACACACACACACACACACACACTAGGGACAATTTAGCTTACCCAATTCACCTATACCACATGTCTTTGGAATTGTGGGGGAAACCCACGCCAACACAGGGAGAACATGCACATTGTGTTATACTGTTTCTGTTACAATGTTTAAAATGTATTCTTCAGATTTTTTAAGTACGTGATAAAAATTGCAGCAATAACTCGTGTCTGGTCGAGAGGTCCATCACGATCTGGAGTGTGAGAAGTGCAGTGTTCATGAACGTAATTGACTTTAAGGCACAACAGAGAGGCATCGTATCAGTAACGTGACGCACAGACACACACGTAAATCCAGGAACAGATAAGATATTCAGCAGCAATGAGGCGCATGTGTAAAGGTCGACTGCTCAAATTAGATTTCATCATCATCATCGTCATCATAAACATCAACAACAACAACAAGAGTATGTTGAGTATGGGCTCGATCAAACATATGAACGTCCAGTCTCCATATTCATTAGCACATACTAATCATACACTGCCTTGAGGAGGACAGAAAGGAAATCAACACTTCACGTTATTTCTAACTATAACAACTATAAAAGTGAAAATGCAACTAAAGCACTACCACTATCGGTCATAATGTCCAGCAACCTACCAGATGATGCAGATATTCAGTCCAAACTTCTGCAGAAACAAAACCACGTTAGCTCAAATCCATGCACTGAAGGCAGACTCAGATGGCACTGTCATCGTCCTGTCCTTCCGCTTTTAAATAGACCATTGTTAAAATGTGATTTTCGCTGTTTGTGGTCAACACATCGTGCTTGCAACATTCAGCGAGTTTCCTGATCAGCTGATTCACGAGGACAAAAATCATCACTTCCGGGATTGTGGCAGGGACTGTGGCTGTGTTGTCAATTGGTGTCGAAAACGCACATACGTGTTCACAAATTTGATCACAGATTTTAATAGACGTTCTATTGTTGTGTGTATTTCAAAATAAACACAATAAAATATAATCAATAAATAAATTAAATACATGTTTTATTTGCGAGCACATTTGACCTCAGGAACAAGTGACTTTACAGACCTAAGTAATCGATACTATGCGCATAATTCATAAGAAGAACACATACATAAACTACACTCAGAGAAAATGATGAGGACGCATTAAATAATATATCAGAGTGACACACATATTCGTATAATGATCAATTTGCGAAATATTTTGTTTAGTATCATCGTTGTGCTGCTCGGTAATCTACCACTTCTGCCTTTACAGGATGTCACATGCGACTGGAAAGCATGTCGAAGTTTTCCCCATCTACATAAGAAATACTTTCATAAGGACTGCAAACACAATAGACATCTAATTAACAAAAGTACGTAAATACGTTTTTTTTTATTCGCAGTGCTTATTATGAACTCTAAGGTACTGTGTAAATCTGCATTTATATGCGATTAAATGAGCTGCGTGAGCTCAAAGCGTGGCGTTGGAGTATAGCTTCAGTTAATGGCCTTTAAAAAGAATAAATATACATTGTAACTGGCTATAGCTTGTATATGTGTTCATGAGAATCATGTTTTTTGCAGCCGATAACAACTAAAAAACGTCACAACAACAGATCTGCTGTAACTTTTATTATAACGTTTGGCTATATGTTGATGTGTCACGCACATTGATATATTTATATTAATGCTAATATTTAATTCGTACCATGCTGGGTGCATGTTGTTTTGACAAAACGTAATAATACGTAATACACTATAATACATTTTAATGTAATATATGATGATTAAAAGATGGATAGATGGACCGTTATTGTGATCGCATAGAACAGTTACATTTCAACACAACAGCATTAAGATAGTACTAGTAAATACAGTTGTCAACATTTGAAGCGGATCAAAAAGACTAGAATGGCTGTTGTTTTAGGACAACTTTGATGAAAGTTTTTGACCCACTTCAAATGTCATTACTGTATAGTGGTAAAGCATTTTCAATAACTGGAACTTAAGCATCTGCTACACAACTATGATTGTGAGAATGATTATTTTATTAATTAATGCATGTTTAATGTGCATGTCTAATATTATCAGCAAAAAAGTGTAGTTGCTTTTACATAAAAGTGGTTTATCCTACCATGTAAAAATGTTTTAGTGCAGCTTTATGCAGGTGAAAAATTGTGTTCAGTTTACAAAATTAAGGGAGTATTTATTATGTGTTATTTTTGTGTTCTCCAGCCTCTGGCTTGCCATGGGTTTAACTAAGCAGTACCTGCGTTATGTGGCGAGTGCTGTATTTGGAGTGATCGGCAGTCAGAAAGCCAACATCGCCTTTGTGACCCTCAGGGGTGGAGAGAAGGGTCGATATGTTGCAGTGGGGGCCTGCGAACATGTCTTCATATGGGATGTCCGCAAGGCCGAGAAGGTATTTGTTTTGAATGTTTTAGAAGATCATTTATTGAATTACCGCATCATTTTATATAAATGTATCACTGATTTTCTCTGCAGGTTCTCATACTTGAAGGTAAAAAGCATGAGGTGACGTACCTGTGTCCCTCTCCTGATGGTGTGCATATAGCTGTGGGTTATGAGGATGGAGGTGTGCGAATCTTCAGTTTGCTGAACGGTGAGAGCAACGTCTCCTTCAGTGGACACAAATCTGCCGTCTCAGTCATCAAATATGATGCCCTGGGCGCTCGTCTTGTCACTGGCTCAAGAGTAAGACCTCAGTTCACATTAGAATTCATAAATTTTTTAATACAGATTTTCTTTTTTGCTTGAACTAAACTTGTTGTGTTTCAGGACACAGATGTGATTGTGTGGGATGTCATCAATGAGTGCGGTCTGTACAGACTTAAAGGACACAAAGATGCCATCACACAAGTTTTGTTCTTGGAGAGCAAAAACCTGCTGATTACAAGGTAAATCAGACTTTGTTTATAATTTAGCTGATAGAAATCAGTGTGCATGTATAAATAAAAATTAAGATTTTTTTAATTCCATTTTTTTAAACATACTTAAAGAGATAGTTTACTCAAAAATAAAATGTACTCATCATTTACTCGCCCTCAAGTGGTTCCAAACCTTTATGAGTTTCTTTCTTCAAAAGAAGATATTTTGAGGAAGGACAAAAACCTTTAAGCACCATTGACTTCCATAGTTTAACACCACTATGATTTGTCTGTATATAGTTTTATTTTTAAGTTCTTCTACTCTGTTTTGAGTAAAAACATTCTTTTGAAACATATAGTATATACTCAACTCACATATTATTTTTACCACTTGCTGCTTTATTTTCTGTTAATATTTAATGCTGAATTAATAATATAGCTAAAATGACAGATATTTAGTAATGGTTTGGTACCTGTATTAAATCCATTTAATGTTTTCTCAGTTCCAAGGACAGTTTTGTAAAGTGGTGGGATTTGGACACACAGCATTGTTTCAAGACCATGGTGGGACATCGTAGTGAGGTAATTCAAATCTCTGTACACTATTGAGACTTTAGTCTTGATCTTTCTAATATAATTAACACACTAAATACATTCAGCTGTTATGCACAATATTAAACATTCTAAAAATGTAGTATCTTGGATGAAAAAACTCTTTATGAGTGCAAATTTCAGGCTATATGCAGGTATGTCTCTCATGTATGTGAGGCAAAAGTTCGCAGAGATTCAGCTGTTTTTTCAGACGCACTTGCTAGTCATGTTGGCAGAGGAGTCAGAAAGAGAAACACTTCCTGTCTGTTTTACTAATTTTACAAAAACATATTGTTTTGTAGTAATTATGAATATATATATATAAATAAAAAATAGACAGAGTATTTTATGAATTAATGTGCTGAAATTCGTGTCCATGTTTGCCAAATCCAGGGGGTTAAGTCACGTTTTAAATATTTGTCTCCGGCACTTTTATGATATCAACTTTGTCTTTTCCCTAAAGGTGTGGGGAATGGTGCTGTTAAACCAGGAGAACAGGTTGCTTACAGGGTCTGCTGACAGTGAGCTCAGAGCCTGGGACATTCAGGACATTGAGGAGGTAAAGAGATATTTATTGTGCTGTGTAGGTGGGATACTTTCCGGTACAGTCTTGAGTGCGATTTTTGGTTTTATGTAGAGAATGACTATAAATTGTGTACACAGGGTAAAGAATTGGGGGAGCCACAGGAGAAGAAAGTCAGAACTCTTCTTGAGGATGAGGAGGAAGATGAAGAAGGGCCTGATGAAGCGCCTGAAGAAGTAATATATCTTCTTTTCATAATTCCCTAACATTGAATTATTAGAAATATAATGTACACATGAGGTGGTGATGTGGCCACAATGTGAAGCTTATACTGTAGTTACTACACCTAAAAAAAACTGTTCAGATGTTGTATTTCAAGATTTTTGTCCATTTTATTTTCCTCAAAAAGCTCATGTGATTAGCTTCTTATGCATCTCACAGTTGTAGGCTGTTATGTAACTGAAATCATTCAGCGTAGTGATATATATTTGTAATGTCAAAACCTGACTGGAACTACGAATTTCACCAGTCAATCAGAATCAAGCATTAAACAGCCCTGCCATAAAACTAATTATTTTTTGTGTTCAGTGGACATCAGTGACTTGACATGAGAGAACAGAGTCTAAAACAGAGTTAATTTAGTCTAAAAACATTTCCTTTACATGTTTACTAAAGATCTGATGTGTGTCAACAGCGGATTCTCAGCTGTAAGAAAGTCGGGTCTATTCTAAGGGAAGCCAGAGACAGAGTTGTATCATTGGTTACAGATGCCAAAGCTAAAGTCCTAGCCTGTCATGTAAGTATGCGTTATATATTCAGCTTAGTTAGCATTTTCTTACCAAACACAATTCCACAATGAGGAATTTAAAGGTATAGTTTACCCAAAAATGAAAATTCTTACTCACCCTTCAGTTGTCACAATCCTGTTTGAGTTTCTTTCTTCTTTTGAACACAAATGAAGCTATACCGAATTTATTTTTTGGAAAACAAAAACAGCCATTGGCTTTCATAGTATGTACTATTTTTTTGTTCCTACTATGGATGTCAGTGGCTTTTGGTCTCCAACAGTTTTCTGAATATTTTGTTTAATGCACAGCAGAAGAAAGAAATTCAGCCAATAATGAGGAAATTTTCATTTTTGGGTAAACTTCCTTTAATGTATATCATGACACGTATTTTAAAACCTCCACAGGGCCTGGATGCTACGCTTGAAGTATTTTCTGTACTATCAGAGGAGGAGATCCAGAGAAAAATGGACAGAAAACTGAAGAAAGCCAAGAAAAAAGCCAAGTATGTTAGACCCTCGTTTAGAAATGGGAAGTTGTTTATACCAATGATGAAAGAATGGTATCCTGATTAACTGTTATATTGTGCAGATCTCAAGAAGGAGGAGAAGAAGCTTCTGAACCTGTAGTGGAGAGGAAGTTGAGGGATGAGATCCTAAAACTGGCAAACATAAAGGCATCATCCAAGATCAGGTCAGACAGTAATCCTGCATTCAAGCATAGTCCTTGTATGTGTTACGCTTGTCAAGTGTTAATGGAAATGTTTTTTTGTTTTTTGTCATTTACAGATCAATGGACTGCCTTTTGGTTCCTAACGGAGAGATGAAAGTTGTTCTTCTTCTGCAGAATAACACAGTAGAGACGTACACCCTAAAGACTAAAGAGAAGAGTCCCACTGGCAATAAAACCTCTCGCCTCACACTGAGTGGTCACCGTTCAGATGTCAGGACACTGGCCTTCAGCTCAGATAACATAGCCATCCTTTCTGCCTCAGGAGACACTGTTAAAGTGTGGAACAGGTGAGCGTGATGAAGCCACAATTCACATGAATCACATATTTATTTTCTTTTGCGATACCAAGTATCTTGTCCTCTCAGGTCCACCTTGCAGGTTATTCGTACCATGGGATGCGAATATGCTCTCTGCTCGATATTTGTTCCTGGGGACAGACAGATTATCTTAGGAACGAAGGTATGTAACAATTCACTTTTTAAAGCCAGTCAGTGAAGGTTTGAATAGAAAATGGATGACCCCTTTTTCGTTGTTTTCTGCAAAAGCTGCGAAATGACAAAAAAAGTGTGACATTTGATCTGTGAAGGAGACAATATTTTATAACAAGTCTACATAAAAATGCTCTAACTTTGTGGGAGGAACTGATTGTAATTAGTTTATCATTAATTATTTTCATCCACAAATTCAACAATATTATTTTAGCACTAATTTACCATTCTAGGATTTAATATTTTGGAATATGTCATTTTAAAATAATTTATCATTTATTTTAATAATTTGTAGTTTATTTTTCTTTTAATACATTTTGTTTTAGTTTGTTTTAGAATAATTTAATATTTGTAATGTTAGCATTAGTATTCATTACTTTTTTATATTTCAGTTAGTGGCCAAGACAATATGTTCTTCATCTACTTTTTATTTTAATTTAATTCTAAATGTATACACTTCTGTAGCTGTGATTCCTTAATATGCAAACTGGTTCCTTTTACATTTTTCTTTACTTTTGTGCAGCATTAGGTTAGGTTACTTTATTTATACCCGAAGGTAGATTTGTTTTACAGTCAAGAGTCCTCATTCATAACTGCCACACAAAAAAACTCACATAGTGACAACAACAAATGGTCATAATTGTCCATTGTCCTTATTGTGTCATTTATGTCTTGTGTCAGAGTGGGAAGATTCAGATTTTTGACCTGGCCTCAGGAAGCCTTTTAGAGACGACTGACGCCCATGAAGGAGCTCTTTGGTCCATGTGTCTTTCTCCAGACCAGGTATATCAATCTCTCTATCCATACACTAATACTTCATAGTCTCATCCCTTCAGTCTGTGCCTTTAGTGAATTCCTGCCTTTATTCCAAAGTCTGTGTAATCTTTCAATGAGAACTGCAGCTTTACAAGAATGTATTTGACTTTTGGATTTGTGTGTCCATACAGAGAGGGATTGTAACTGGGGGCGCTGACAAGACTGTGAAATTCTGGGACTTTGAGCTCATAAAGGATGAGGACTCTATGAAAAACAAGTGAGTTTTTATCTTTGATCACAAACCTCAGCTCTCTCGCCCAGGTTTCTGCATCACTCTTTTTGGCTTTAATGTATTGTTTCTCTGTGTAACCCACAGGAGACTGACAGTGAAGCACACGCGCACGCTGCAGTTAGATGAGGATGTGTTGTGTGTTCGCTTCAGTCCTGACCAGAGACTGCTGGCCATCTCTCTGCTCGACTGTACTGTCAAGATCTTTTACACAGACACGCTAAAGGTAAACCACAGTATTCAAATGTGGCCTCTCTTGAATGTTAAATCCCGTAATAGACAGCATACAATAACAAAGACATTATTTTTCAATATAAGGGGGGGGGGGGGCAGCATGGTGGCTCAGTGGTGAGCACTGTTGCCTCAGAGCAAGATGTTTGCTGGTTCTAGTCCCGACTGGGCCAGTTGGCATTTCTGTGTGGAGTGGAGTTTGCATGTTCTCCCCGTGTTTGTGTGGGTTTCCGCCGGGTGCTCCAGTTTTCCCCACAGTCCAAAGACATGCGCTATAGGTGAACTAAATTGACCGAAGTGAATGCATGTGTATCTGAATGCATGGGTGAGTGTATGGGTGTTTCCCAGTTCTGGGTTGCTGCTGGAAGGGCATCCGTTGCGTAAAACATATGCTGAAGTAGTTTGTGGTTCATTCCGCTGTGGCTACTCCTGATAAATAAGAGACTAAGCTGAAGGAAAATGAATGAATGAATGAATTTACTAAGGGACATTTTCTCCACCAGTGGACCTTTTCACATTTCTGGGTCATCATAGTTGGGTAAACTTAAAGAACAATGAATGGGAGAGTACCACAAATAATTTGTTTTGTATTCCTCAAATGTGCTCAAGTAATAAAAGAAACCCCAATGATAGTGTTTTTTAAACACAAAAATATGAAAAGAAAAATTGTGATTGACTGATAATGGCAGCCAAAAGAAAGGACAGTTAAAGGGTCCATAATATACTGACACTATATACACATTTATTTAGGGGATGATCTGATCATGCTAACTTAGAAAGCCTGATATTTCATCTAGTAATACATGTCTCAAATGCTTCTCCAAAGCTGCATTTGATTGTACTATATGGAATGAAAGAATCTCTCATTTCGTATATTGTTAGTGTAAAAAAGAAAAAAAATGCTCCTAAATAGTTAATTCAATCTTGCCACAAATGTTCCAACCAGAGTCTTGATGGTATAATCAGTTGTATATCTAATTGAGTTTGTGTATTGACTGATTTTTAATTAATGTGTTATTTGTCTTTCGTATGCTAATATGAATGTTGTATAGCTAGATGGACAAATAGTCAGATGAATAGATGGATGGATGGGCTGTCACTAATGTCATATGACATCAACATGTCTACAAGTATAAAGTAACTGTACTTAAAACAACAGCAGTGCTATAGATTCAACTGATGGGTTGCAGAAGCATTTTAATGTGTGGAGTGATGCATGACTGTCATTGTGAAAGAAATCTATCTATTTATACTGTAAATGTGTCGTGGCTTCATGTCCCATGGCCAAACTCTTGGAGAATCACAGCTTTAGAGGACAGAATAATGAAATACTTGCCCCTCTCTCTCTCTCTGTGCTGTAGTTCTTCCTGTCTCTGTATGGACACAAGCTGCCTGTTCTGTGTCTGGACATTTCACATGTAAGTCGGCTTACTAAAACTCCAGTTCCTGTAAGTCAATTTGGCTGTTTGTGCTGAAATGTTGATTGTGGGTTCTGCAGGACAGCGCTTTAATAGCCACAGGCTCGGCTGACAGAAACGTAAAGATCTGGGGATTGGACTTTGGAGACTGTCATCGCTCCATGTTTGCTCATGACGACAGGTAATAAAAACTCTGCTGCTCGTATGTAGTGACGCATAGTTGGCACGTCTGTTCTCTGTCACATTACCTGTGCGGTTTTCAGTTATATTGTTAGTGAAAGTTATAATAGCGCTCTGACAAGTGCAGTGTGTTTTCAGCGTTCGGCCAGGTGTCACCTACCTCTCTGTAATCGCTGGATGACATCAGTCCAGATGGTCATTATTTGTCATCCGCTGTTTGTCTTTTCCTCCACAGTGTCATGTTTCTTCAGTTTGTCCCTAAAACCCATCTGTTCTTCACCGCCGGAAAGGACAGAAAGATCAAGCAGTGGGACGCTGACAAGTTTGAGCACATCCAGACGTTGGAGGTGACCTTCTCTCCATACCCGGACTAGGCATTTTTCCATAGCCGGAATGAATTTTCCATAGGCCGCCGAGGTGGAAGTAGCTGTTATATTTGAAGGATTAGAGTTATAATAAGAGCCCAGTCAATATGCAGCAGAGGCTGATTGCATTACGTAAACCATGGTCTGCTTTTGCTTAGGACTTAAATCAATGTAATCACAGACAAAGATGTATTGGAACGATTGTATTATGACATGTGCTCTCTGACTTTGACTGTGTTTTTGAACGTTGACCTCTGGATGTTCCTCAGGGTCATCATCGGGAGGTCTGGTGCTTGGCCATCAGCCCCAATGGAGATCACATTGTGTCCTCTTCTCATGATAAATCCCTCAGGCTGTGGGAGAGAACGAGGGAGCCCATTATCCTGGAGGAGGAAAAGGAAATGGTGAGTGCTTGGTTTTTCAGTGGAAAACAGGTTTGATGTGATAATATACAGATCTTAAAGGTGTTTCAATACTGTATATCAGGAGTTTAAACTGACAAGACTTTAAAACACATGCTGGTGGTTTGTTTGTTTTGCCGGAGTAACAAAGGCATAAGCTGTAAAGCCCTCTTCTGAAAAAGGAAGAGTACAGCTCATTTGCATTTAAAGAGACATACATGAAAACATTGCTATAGATTTCACCTAAAAAAAGAGCCATTTAGGCATGTATAATAAATGATCTGAGAGAGCTTTAACTTCACACACACACACTTCACTTTAACTTCACACACACAATCTTGAGTCTTACTCATTACAAAAAAGGGGCACAATCAGGGGACCAACTAAGATATATCTTCACATTAGTGCTAGTTGTATTGAAATCTTTTTGAACAATGGCATATAGCCAGTCTTGGCTTTTTTCTAAAAACTTCAAACAAGAGAAATTATGCATGTATTTAGGATTTAATTTTGTTTATAAATTAAATGTTTTATTATATAAAGCCAGACCCATTAGTAACATTAAAACCTAATGAGCTGAAGTCCTTTCCGTTTTAAAATGAAACACATGATTTTCAAACGTTTGCACCTGTGGTCAACTAGGTTATTAATAAGGTTTACTTGATGGTAATATAAAATATAAAACTATTGTTGGTGTTGTTTTCATAATTTTTAGATACAAAAAACTTGAGTTCACCTTCAGTGTTCTTTTAATGCTGTAAAACTATGTAATATTTTATTCTCAGGAGAGGGAAGCAGAATTTGAGGAGTCATTGGCTAAAGGTGATGAACCTGTGGTGAGTGGCTCTTTTAAACTCTAGAGGTCAGTTATGTTAGTTTTATCTCTCTGCATGGTCTCAGTCTTTCCGTGTGTATCTCGCAGGTTCCTGGAGAGACTAAAGGTGAAGCAGAGCCTGCTGGGAGAAAGACCGTTGAGACAGTAAAAGCTGTGAGTCTGCAGAACTGTACAGATAAAGAGCTGCTCTCTTTTATATACAGTAATGGAGAAATGACTACCTCTTCTGTTTCTATAGGCAGAGCGAATAATGGAGGCCATTGAGCTTTACAGAGAGGAAAGCAAAAACCTGGAGGAGCACAAAGCCTCTTGTGAGGCAGCGGGAAAAAAGGTAGTTTTTCTAGAAAAACAAAAGGCTAAAAGCCCATTAAGAGATGAAAAAATGTATAAGAACTTTGTTAGTCTCACAGACTTAAGAAGCTCATGAAATATGGATTTTACACATAATGATGCTGGTGCATTGCTTGTTTTACTCATGTTTTGTTTGTGCTCTTTGTAGTTACCACATCTAAAGATGAACCCCATCCTTGTGGCTTTTGGAAATATCTCAGTGAGTGTTTCTAGTATTTATTAGTACGGGGCTTGTTTGGTTGTCAGATTTGGTCAATACAGTAATTAGAGGCTTAAAAATATACAGGATTGGCATATACTAATAAATCTTTTTTTTCCTAATGCTGGGGTTGTTGGTTGTCATATCTGTTTATTGGAGCTGTACAATGTACAGTATTAGCATACATAAATGTAATTATAATTTATTCGTCATTTGGTTATTATTTGAGGTGCACAATGTAATTATATTTATGTATACAACATGCATTGAAATGTTTTTTTTATAGATCCAAAAAGAAAAAGAAAACCTGTTTGTTGGATTAGCTTTAATGCTTTTTTTATGTATATACTGTATTAAAGGGGTCATGAACTGAGAAACCCAAATTAACTTGATCATTTGGCTCATTATAGGTAATAGTACTATAAAGACATCCTGTAAGTTTTAGAACTCAGCACTTTGTGGTTCCTCTAAAATCAGCTTATTTTGAATTGAAGTCTGCGAAACCATAGGATCTGGAATGTTCTACTCTATGATGTAATAGGGTGATTAAGCCCCGCCTCAACAGAAGACTGATGACTACTTCTAATCACTGCCTGTTTAGCCCTGTTAATATGCAAAACTGTTAGCCAATCAAAGCAGTGGCCGTTTACTTTTGACTATAAGCCATGCCTATTCCAACAGTTTTCTGATGATGGGTCAAAAACTGCGATGTGATGTAAAAAATCTTGATTACATTATAAGTGGAACCAATCGAACAATACAAAATAAAGAAACTGAGGTAGTTCATGACCCCTTTAAAAATAGATACATTTGCTATTCGTTAATAAATAATCATGTTAAAAATTGTTGTGATACCTTTTATTTGTTGTGTTCATTATTTTTAATGAAAGGGCATTTTGATCAAATATATTTCGGTTACTGAGCATACTGAGCATAATGTAATTTTAAGGCAACATAATGTACATATAGATGAAGCATTGTTGTTAATAAACCGCAGTAAAGAGCTGAAGTTATAATGTGATATTGGTCACCTTTATCTCCGCAGCCCTCTCGATATGTTCTGGAGGTGATGAAGAAGGTTCGGTCCAGGTGAGAGCTCTTCCTCAGCTCAGTCAAAATGCACTCCATAGCATCTGCATTTCCCGATCTGTTGTGCACAGTAATGTTTGGGTCAGTCTGTGCCTCTGAGCTCTGTTTTGCTCATCTCTGTCTGTGTTGTGTTGATAGTGAGCTGGAGGTGTCTCTGCTGGTGCTGCCCTTTCCATATGTCCCTGATCTCCTCAAGCTCTTCAATGCTTATGTGAAGGAGGGTCTGGAGGTTGAGCTGGTTTGCCGCTGCCTCTTCTTCTTGCTCAGGTGCTCATCTAGAGATGTTGCATTGAAGCTTAAAGTACACTTCAGTTTACCAATGCACATCCTTTTAAAGAATACTCCATTTGATAGCAAGTACTCGACGCACACACACTAGAAAGATTCATCCTTGTCCAGTGTCTGCTCTTCTATTCAAAGGTTGTAAATGATAAAGATGTCTTAAGTGGAGATACTACAGGCAAAAATACAGTTTTTAAGCACCTGTCAATTTTGAGGGTTTTTTCCTCTCCAATGGAAAGAAGACATCCTAAATACACTTTTAAGTGTTTTCTTTGTAATATTTTATCATTATGTCTGAAGATTTACAATAGATATTTTTAAAGGCTGGTTTCTTAAAAGTCGTTTTTTTCCTCCTGCACTGCACTGTAAAAAATAAGACTTTTCTAACGGAGAGTTTTTGGTCTCTAAATATCTAAAAATTCTTATATCAAGAAGCATTTTCAAAAATAGTATCTTGTTTTTAGAAATAATTTGTAAAAAAAAAAAATAACTGAGTTTTCCTCTAAAACAAGCAAAATAATCTTATTTCAAAGTAAAAAGTTAAAAAAAAAGACCCAAACGAGACAAAAACTTTTTAAAAGGATTTTTAAGCTGGAAATGTATGCAAATTACCACATATTTACTTGATATTAAAACATGACATTTTAGAAAATGATGTTAAAATAAAAGTAAACTTTTATTGTTCAAACAACATTAAATCATATCAACCAACTCCGGAAGTATGGTGATAATTATTAGTATTTTTACAGTAATAATATTTTTAATATTTAATATATTTTTACTCTATTCACCTGCAGTGTATTTGCAGAAATCTAAAGTTACTGGTATTTTCTTGTACCCAGAGTCCACTTTGGTCAGATCACCAGTAATCAGATGCTGCTGTCAGTGATAGATGAGTTACGGGCCAACACAATCTCTAAAGTGCGAGAGATCAGGGTGAGTTTGGACTGTATACTGTAGACACTGCGATCTCACCTCTCATACAAGTACATTGAGTAAGGCTGTGCTTTCTCATTTTCCTGTTTTCAGGATGTCCTGGGTTTCAACAGCGCAGGTCTTCAGTTCCTGCAGCGGGAGATTGAGAGCAAAGAAGACGTGATGTTCTTCGCTGATGCCACAGACCGCTTTGAAGAAAAGAGGAGAAAGAGGAGGAAACGGGAAAGAGTTGTTCTCACAATCACATGAAACCAGGTCAAAACTGACATGACGCTACTGCTGTGTGCTTTTAGTCACAAATGAGCATGTATGTATGTATTCATTGTTCTTTTGTACCCGTCTAAAGTTAATAAAGGTGAACTTATCCACAAATCAACTTTTTGATGAGACGATTGTGTTGCATTTCATACTTTAGTGTTTTTCCATATCAACAATAATCGATAATAAACCTTTAAAAATGGACCTGCTGTAATCTCAGAGGTTGTTGATTGACTAAGTCAACTTTAAAATTCAACTTTGTTTTGAAACAATCATGTTTAATTGCAGAATTAGTGCATAAAAACTACAAATTCCTACTCAATATCTCTAAACAGTGGAAATGCTTACATAATTTGCATATGCAACTTCAAATGTATTGTTTTGTATAAAACCAATAGCTCTAAATTAATGGTTTTATATTTCTTTGTCGTTTATCATTTGATTGTGTCATTTGTAGTGCACAATGTGACTAGTTGTTACCCTCATTAAAACTATTAAAGGTAAAGTTCACCCAAAAATGAAAATGTACTAAATATTTAAACATTCTTAAATGGTCAAGTTTCTTTTTTTCTGTTGAACAGAAAATAACATACTTTGTGGAAAGCTGTTGCCACTGACTTCCATAGTAGATAAAAGAAATACTATGGAAGTCAATGGTTACAGATTTCCAACATTCTTCAAAATGTCTTATTTTCGGATGACAGAATTTTCAGCTTTTACAGTCTTCGTTGGTTTGGTTCATGGCTCATAATGCTTTGAAAATATGTGGAGATGCATTTAAAAAACAAAACGTTGTTATTAGACCAGTCCATCAATTTATAGTTACAAACAGAAATGTGTCATTTCAAAGTCTTTGATTCCAATTTTAATACCACAACAAAAACAATTATCCACACTAATATAAAGTTGCATTTTCTTAAAGACAAGTCAGTCAGTAATAAAATAGGTTTTGCCCCTAAGGAAAAGTTACACAATTGAATAATTTTTTCATTCAGGTATGACATTCATAGGCATTGTTTCATCAAATCAATCCTGATAGTTTCCTATATTAATACAACGGTTGAATATGAAGATGTTAAATCAGCATAATCTGAGACATCCGTTTGACTGTGATGTAGCAAGAAATGTACACGTCAGGTCTCAAGTGCCCCACATTACCAGATGTCCCACATTAACCCGATATTAATGCCCATATGTTTTCTGTTATGCTTAATTTTGTGGGGGAAAAAACCTGAAATGAGTCATCAAGACAGATTGTCATTCTCACCGATCACCGCGAGCCTGTAAAAACAAGAGCTTTCAATAATAATGAAATAATTTAATTATAGTCTTTCTGTATGTCTAAGGTTGTGCTGACCCGCTTTCAGCTGGAGGGAGATCCAGACTTCACTGAGCTCATAACCTGGCCTCAATTTACAGTTACAAGCTTGTACGTACGTGAGATTCATAATTCAAAGCCGGGAATCTGACGCTGCTTATTTCGGTGACATTTTTCACTGCTCCTTATTCTGAGCATCAGTTCTCACCCACCTCTCACACCTCGACTGTGTGTTAACATCCTAATCATCAGTGTCTTGGAAATAATGAAACCAATCCCTCAAGACACCCTTTTCAGACATGTTCAATCTAACCGTATTAAAAAAAGCAAATGAAGTGTATATTTATAAAGCTGTAAAAAGGCTTGCAGCATTTTATGAGTCCGGTCTGGGTCTCAAAGCTATAAATGTCACACCTACCAATATTAAAAATTCCTCAGAAAAAAAAGGCTGATGTTAAATGCCTGAGAAACATGTTCTGTGTTAATCTCTGTACTAATCAAACGCAGCCGTGTTTGTATTTCAGCATCGCTTCCACTGACAACGACTGTAGATTCAGCGTGTGGAAAATCTGACTTTTTCCTTAGATAACCTTTTGACCTCTTGATTTTGTTGTACACAGAGCAGAATAACAGTGGTTTCAGGCTGAACTAATTTAGAAGGCTACACAGCAGAGTCCAGGATTAATTCGGTCTAATATTGTGGCCGATGTTATTCGTAATAATAACAGGGTGCTCATAACGTCTGCAGCATACGGAGAGTGTGTTTGAAATGTTCCTGACATCTCCGATATTCCCCAACGCTTGAGTCATCCGGCTGATTTAAAGCATCTACTGACCACTTTTCACCTCATAACCAATATTTTCCTCCTTTATTACTTGGACATCAGTGATTGTGTCATTTCTTAATAAAAATAATAATTGCGACAAATTTTTTTAAAAGAAAGAAAGAAATGAGCAGTTTCCTTGGTTATGAGTTTACATTTACATCATGTAGAAGATGCGATTATGCATTTTGTTTATGTATAAATCTGGAAGTCGTATTTATCTGCAAAACAAAAGCGTACATATTCAGACGTTAAATAGATGTTTAATACATCTACAAAATGTGAATTTAGAATAGTCTTTAAGATGTTTCAAATTTAAAGTGTTCATTTCTAAGTTTGATCTTTGAACCCTGCAGATGTTTTCCAGACCAAATGAACTTTAAAATGCATCTTACAGATGTACATGTGCTATCCACAGAACAATTTGGTGCCCAATCCAAGCTGCAAAGTACTTAATTACTAAACATACATACATACATACATACATACATAAATTATCCCTAGTCTCTAGTTATCAGTTTGCAGTTTCAAATGATCTGTTCAGAGCAAGTCTAAAGTTAACTGACTCAAAATGAACCAAGAACTGGAGATCCTCAGAGCTTGAGCATCTTTGACTGATAGTGATTACTGACAAGTTACTATGTATAGAACCTATTATTGTAATTGAAAATCATACCAATCATTACCAAGGTAGGTTTCATTAAAAAAAA
>CAIGQW010054868.1:439126-451058 GCA_903798125.1 Danio choprae
ATGCCAGATTTGTTACACCTCTTGGATCTGTTCAAACAACAAACATTTAAATTCTGTTAAATTAAACTATGACAGTACAATATAACGTTACATTTGTTTATAAATTGTTGTTTGGCTGATGCTTCATTACAGGGTAGTTCCAAAACTTTCCTTTTCTGTTTTCTGTTTATCACAAAATAAGATACGTTGAAGATTGTAGGAAACTGGTAACCACTGACATCCAAAAAGTAGAAAAGACAAATACTATAGAAGTCAATGGCTACTGTTTTCCAACATTTATCAAAATACCTTTTCTTTGTGTGTGTTCAAAGAAAAGAAAGAAAGCCAAAGAGGTTTAGAACAAGTGGAGGTTGAGTAAATGATTTTCATTTTTGGGTGAACTATCCCTTTAAATATTTTTGCTAAAACTTACTTGACCACTGGGCGGCAGCATTGCTTTTCTGACCAAGATTTCAGTGACTGTCCATGTAAATGTTTTCTTACAAACCTCCAGATCTGAAATCTTGAAGTCAGTGTTTCATAAGCTCCGCTCACTGAGCACTTGGTATTATGAAGTTTGTGCTTCTTAGAAAGTTCTGGGTAAACAGTTTGCATTTGCTGACTGGTTTTCATTCGAAACAATATTATATTAAGACAAAAAAGAGTAATTAGAAATCTAGATAACTCTATAGATTTATCTAGATAGATTTTGCCACACCAGTTACCGATTCATCTTTCATTCTTTCTATCATGCCATCATTTTATTCTCTCCATCACCTTCATTTTTCTGCTATCTTCTATCAGTCCCAGCTGGCGGCCATATTTCAGTGGTTGAAAGTCACCGCTGAATTCACTCCCACCATGAAAACGATTTCAAGCAGTAACAGATGACCTCAGGCCTAGTGTGTTTACATTTAAAGTGGGATAAAACAACCAAGATCTGATTTCCGAATGTCATTTTTGTGTCGGACAGCCCTGTTCATTGATTCACCAGAGATGTGGAGAGAATCAGAGGTTTTCATTGCTTTGTGAAGCTCATTACAAGCACGAACCCACACGCAGAGAGAGACATTTTTAAGAGCTCTCTACAGAAATCCACACAGCTGATGTAATTAGTCATTTCAGAGTCATGCACTTCATAATACTCCCTATAAACAGACATTCAATCCTTTCCTCAGCGTTCACTGTTTATCCTAGTCTTTTACAATCCGTTCTGGACCACCGTCTGTTTATTCTTCCCCAACAATAATGCTCCTATACTGCCACACAGGAATGCTGTTCATTTGTCCAATTAAACAAGGAAAATAAATATAGATCGATTATGGACACAGTGTCGAGATTTGTTCCCAAAACACTTTTATAACAGTGCACAACTTTCAGATTTACGATGCACATGCAGCAGGGGTGATGAATGAAATATGTCCTCCTCGACATGTTTTTCCCCCTCCAAAGGTTTGATCTACATCATTATCTAAATATATCCTGGCATAAATCTGGATTACACAAGCAAACCGACCTTCTGTTTGTCACTAAATTATGCTTTGCTAAATAATGAGATTAATGATTTTGTGCTTTTATAAGAAAATTATACAATTAAAATGCATACTGATATATATGTCAGGTCCACTATTTAGACATCGAGGAGTAGCTGAAGTGATGAGAATGACAGTGAACATTGTTTGAGATGTCAGTTTAACTTCATAGATGCACACTTATGAAGGCAGACGTGACAGTAGTAAATATGACCTGACTTTCTTCCCACGTTCATAACTAATATAAAATGGTTGAATGCAACAGAGGCTGTCGCACCCATGTGTTATTCACCCAGTGTGCCTGCTTTAGATTTTAAGACATGTCTACTGAAGATTTATGGGCTATACATTTTTGAAGTATCACAAAAACGAGAACGGGGCTAGATGTCATGGTGTCAAAAGTCCAACTGCATAACTGTGTGTTGTTCATTCAATCATTTTCTTTTCGGCTTAGCTCCTTTATTAATAAGGGGTCGCCACAGCGGAATGAACCACTAACTTATCCACATATTTTTTACGCAGCGGATGCCCTTCCAGCTGCAACCCATCACTGGGAAACATCCATACACTCTCATTCACACACATACACTATGGACAATTTAGCTTACCCAATTCACCTATACTGCATGTCTTTGGACTGTGAGGGAAACCAGAGCACGGAGAGGAAACCCACGCAAACAAGGGGAGAACATGCAAACTCCACACAGAAATGCCAACTGACTCAGCCGAGGCTCGAACCAGCGACCTTCTTGCTGTGAGGCAACAGCACTACCCACTGCGCCACCGCCGCCCACTTGTTGTTGTTTATTATTATTATTATCTTATATTAAAATCATTACAATTTTAATATAAGAATTTTATCATTATAATTTACAATTTTAATATTAAGGGCAGATTTAACCTGAGGACCCCCAAATAACCTAGAAGTATAAATTATACCTATAAATTATACATATAGTTTTCTATCATATTTTATACAGTGAGGTTCTAAAATGTTTTTATTTGAACGTAATTATTACATTTGCACAAATGTTTCCCCCATCCCTAAATCATGGACCAGTCCAGCAGTCAAATCAATAAAGATTTCTTTTTAAAAACATCAGTTCATTTATTATTTTTAGTTGTGAATTCATTTTAAGAAAACAAATCATTTCAAAAGTTTTACAAGATGTTACAAACATGCTTTACATGTTGTTATTATCATTTTGCATTAAAATAAAATGTAGAAAATGAGATTGAGTGATACAAGAAAAGAAAAAAAAACTGTAAAATAAAAATTAAAGTACAAAAGGTGCATTTTTAGGACTTTTGGGCCCTTATGGCTGGAATTGCTCAGGGCCCCCAAATCACTAAATTCACCTTTGTATATTACCTTTCTATTTTTGCAGTTTTATGACATTGAAAAGCCAGTTGTTCTCAATTAGGGCCCTGTTATAGCCACTCAGCAAGCACCAATCATGTCAACAGTATGAATAAAATAAGACAAAATAACCATTAGAATAAGCTGAAGTTGCAATTTTAGCCATTCAATAGGACAGTAGTTTAATTTTACAATAATTGCAAAAAATTATGCAAGAAAGCCAAATGAATTCATGAAATGAGTGAATATTTGATTAATTATTTTTCTAATTGTACCAAGCTCTAACATATTTTATCAAGTACAAATTAGGCAATAACAAACAAACTAAATGATTTAAAAGTCCTTAACCATAATTCTTGGAACAGTCATGGGGCCACTGAATATACTGTATCCTTGTGGAGTCAAAAAAAAAATCCTAGAATAGGATATTTAATGGCAGTTTACATTATGATAACTTAACTTTTTGGAGCCAAGATTTGGAGTTTTGCATTTAAACAAAAATTGCTACTTAAAAAAACTAAACTTGTGCAAAGTGTGACACCTAGCCCCGGCCTCCCCTTCAGAACACTGGCTTCAGCTGTCCAGCAACAGGTGTGGGCAGGAAAATCCAACATCCGCGATTTCAAGCAGAGGATCAGCAGGGATGATGGGATCTCCTGTCCTATGGATCACTTTGTTTTGTCCCCTGATCTGTTTGGATTTTGTATGCCGTTTTTCTGAGTTGGAAACGTATGCAATTATCTCCAATTAATGGACATTCCTAGAGGTCACTGGGGTTTGGTATGTAAACATCCCAGCGTCAAAGACAATAGACGGAGTGTCTGAGCACAACAGCTTAGAATCTTGGTGTATTTGTGAGTCTCAGCTCAGCTGGACTGTAAAGAAATACTATGAAGTCCCTCTGGCATCAAGACTTGATATATTTCTGCCGAGTCTGTGAAGAATTGAAAGTAAACCAAGTCAAAAATGAGCCGTAAAAAGCGAATTATACACAAAAAAAGTCAGTGAAAGGTTGTATTCATTAGAGACTGTATGGTTTTTCTTTTTACTGGGAACATGTGGACTCAGAGCCCCACATGTCAGAAGTGCCTACGGGGATGCGATATTCATGCATGACATGGGTATGTTCAATCCCTTTAAGGTTTACTTCGTCTTTTAAGAAAAAAAAAGGGAGTAGGACAAAATAAAAATGTCCCGAAGGCATGCAAGCTGTCATAACCATCCTTCCCCCACCGCCAGACCACCCAAACCGCAGAGCGACCCGTCAATCATCAAACATATGCCTTCATTTTTATAGACTAAGCAGTAAAACCTTCTCAAATTAGCACTAAAGATCCCACATTTCTGATGGGAAGGTATACCAAGAGATATAAACACATCGACTCGCCTAAAATGTTTCGTTTTCCTCGTATTTCATTCACCACAACCACCGAAAAAACAAGCCAATGAGTGCAGCCTGCCACCGTCATGTACGGGAGCACTCAAGGTTCCACGCGGCCTCCCTTCCATCTGTCAGCGCGCCGGGATTGAGACGTAGATCTGGCTCTAATCTTTTGGCCAGTGATCACACCTCAGCCGGTCCCACATCACAGGAGCCCCTCCACCAGCATCTCCCTTCTGAGAGCCCAGAGCCCCGGGGTTTGTGTAATCCTGCACTAATAACATCTCAGCAGCTTCAGCGCCCACTAAGAGGCCCAGATCCGTCCCGACACCCCCGTACAACAAAGGCAGACGCACTGACTGCTTCATATTAGCGTTTAATTAAGTTAAAGAGCTCTCGTTCCCTCTCCGTGTGCCATTCCTATGGGCTGCCATCAGCGGGACGGGCAGGACGCCGGGGCCTCCTGTAGCCCTTGGCCAAAGCTGATCTCCAACTCATGTGATTAATTCAATAAAACCATTAAGAGTGACCCCCAAACTGAAGTTCTGCACAAACGCACACACTTACGCACTGAAAGATGTCTGCTTAGCACCTTCATTCGCTACAGATCTATTCTTGAAGAGTGAGCTGTAATCTTTGGACGTTGATTTTAGTTTCACAAAAATGAGTAAAATCAGAAAATCTTTGTTTTTGCGGTCTCCAGTTACGTTTAATCGGACCAATGTGCCGTGGGGCCATAAATCTATTGGAGCAATAAAATATCTTGTGCGCTTCCATTACATCACCATGCCGATTTTATTTTTCTTTTAATGCCGTGCCGTTATTATAATGCCCCACAAAACTGAAAATAGTTTAAATCTATCATTGCACATTTTACAGTGAAGAGTCTGTATTTACTGTGGAAACAAGGATTTCATTTCAAACACATTTCAAATTTCATTTTTACACCAGCATACAGTGTAATATTTATACAGTGAGATCCTGCTTTCCGCACTGAGGGGGAAGAGGGATTTAGTGGCTGCTCTCTTATGAAGCTTCATGCTCATAAGGATGTAAGATCACACTTCGCTAAGGTCCTGTTAGGGGGGAAGTGTGGCTTTGTTTTCCTTGAGTCTTTTACACGGGGCCCAAATGGAATTTGTACAGTTGTTAGTTCCGGTCCTCCATTCTGATTGGCTGAGCAGAGTTCAGAGGGTGTTGCTGTTTATTATAACAGCTCTGATTCTTTATGGTCTACTCATCACATAATATTTTTTTTAGCAAAATAATAGTTTCCAATAATAGTTAAAAAGCAAAAGGATTTTCAAAATTGATAACACGAATACGTCTATTGAGCCTCCTATTGAAATATTTTTGTAAGCTTTTTTTCACACAACCTCATCTACTTGTTGAACTTTTATATATTTTTGAAACTTAATGCGCAATTTCTCTACCCTAATTACTTAAGTATTAGAAGCAGATGTTTTTTTTCCATTACCCTTGGCTATCATTCATTCATTCATTTTCTTTTCCGCTTAGTCCCTTTATTAATCTGGGGTCGCCACAGCGGAATGAACCGCCAACTTATCCAGCATATGTTTTACGCAGCGGATGCCCTTCCAGTTGCAACCCATCACTGGGAAACATCCACACACACTCATTCACACACATACACTACGGGCAATTTAGCCTAGCCAATTCACCTATAGCGCATGTCTTTGGACTTGTGGGGGAAACCGGAGCACCCGGAGGAAACCCACGCAAACACGAGGAGAACATGCAAACTCCACACAGAAATGCCAACTGACCCAGCCGAGGCTCGAACCAGCGACCTTCTTGCTGTGAGGCGATCGTGCTACCCAGTGCACCACCGTGCAGCCCGGCTATCATTCATTCTTATTTAAAATATTATTAAATATTTTAAAACCTCATCGACAGTTAGTTTTGAACAATAGTTATGAATGGTGCAAATTGAAAGCAGAACACAGAGAAAATTGTTAATTTTTCAGAAGTTTAAAGTGCCTTTTTTCCGAAGAGGAAAATTATATATATATTTTTAACATACTACAAAATAACATATTATAGTCTCAAAGACATTTAACACATTTTGAATATATATTATATTATAAACTGGTGTAAAAATGACATAAAAACATTATAAATCCAGTCCTGTGATGCTTTGTTATTTTCAGAGCCAGGTCTGAGTTATGACCTCGGACATTTTGGAGATAATATTTTCTCTCCAAGCAGTCTGACCCTCTTTCTAAGAAGTGTGGACTGCTTCATTACTGTGACAGACCCTTCCTCCTGCTGTACTCCGATAGGCCCAGATCTTCTTCCCATATTTCAACATCTCAGTAAATCTAAGCAGCTTGAGTCTAGAGTGAGCAGGCATTAAAGGTGTCCTGTAACCCTATTGCTTGCCTGACATTTGGGCTTCAGAATGGCACTCTAACGGCCAGACCGGTACTATTCCAAAGGGTGTGTGTTACAGCGCAGGTGTTTATGTGTCATTTGTTTTAGCCGTGACTGAAAATATGCACACTGGACCACCATATATGGGCTTGTTAATTCCGCATCATCATACAGAAATGCTATTCTCCATTAAACTATTGCATTAAATTGTTAAATACTTCCGTCTTTACCAAAATATATATGAATTCTGTTTTTGAAAATGAAAGTGTAAGTTGTTATGATGATGATGGTGCTATATTTGAGTTTCTTCTGGCAGTCTGGTTCTGTGTTTGTGGAAGCTGTGCTCTACTGAGGATAAGCTCAGCTCTCTTTCTGACTACAGGTCTCCCTGGACCCTTAAAACACAAGACTACCCCGTAACCCGATTCCCAACACACATGTTCAGTCTAAAGCCTGTAAAACACAAATATTAAGCACCTGATAATTTGATGGGAAGCAACGGAAAATGTGCAGAGTTAAACGACACCTTTAGTCTACGGCCTATTTTATAAACTGAACCAACTTCACAAGGCCATAAAGCTACTGTAATGGTTTTGTGTGGGTGTTTTACCATGATTTGATGTTCTTTTATTGTCATATTTATCTTAGGGAACCACCAGCTCTAGCAAAGTTTTATCTATCCATATATAAAATATTCTATCCATATTTATGGGGCGACGCGGTTATGTGCTATAGGTGAACTGGGTAGGCAAAATTTTCCGTAGTGTATATGTGTGAATGAGAATGTATGGGAGTTTCCCAGTGATGGGTTGCAGCTGGAAGGGCATCCGCTGTGTAATACATATGCTGGATAAGTTGGCGGTTCATTTTGCTGTGGCGACCCCTGATTAATAAGGGTGCCTAAGCCGAAAAGAAAATGAATGAATTAATGAATCCATATTTATGCTTTGTTCAAATTCATTAATTTTCTTTTCGGCTTAGTCCCTTTATAAATCTGGGGTCGCCACAGCGGAATGAACCGCCAACTTATCCAGCATATGTTTTACGCAACGGATGCCCTTCCAGCTGCAACCCATCACTGGGAAACATCCACACATATCCATTCACACTCATACACTACGGACAATTTAGCTTACCCAATTCACCTGTACTGCATGTCTTTGGACTTGTGAGGAAAACCGGAGCACCCGGAGGAAACCCACGCAAATACGAGGAGAACATGCAAACTCCACACAGAAACACCAACTGACCCAGCCGGGGCTCGAACCAGCAACCTTCTTGCTGTGAGGCGATTGTGCTACCCACTGCGCCACCGTGCTGCCAGCACACTCTTGAGTTATATATATATTATTCAGTACATACACATTTGAGACTGAACAAACCTACAGTTTCCTAAATGTTGAGGTCACGACGTAATTCTTTCTGCTTAGTACTAAAAAGTTCTGTTTTTAAATATATTAAATGAGTTACATATATACTAAAGCACAGTAAAAAAAAAAAGAAAAGAAAAAAAACTGACTCTGCAAGATAGTGAGCTGTTATTAAGCTGTTAATTAAACCATCGAACAGTAGAACTGGTCAAAAGTATACCGTAGTTATGAAAGCAAGTTTAATTTGTTTGGGTCTGATGGGAAACATTATGATCATCTTCAAACAGGGGAAAGACAAAACACTGTAACGAAGTGAAGTGGAAGGTGGAAGCAAAAGTGTCATGAGAATGTTTTCTGCCACAGAAGTTTGATTTGGCCTCAAATGTTTATCAGATGCTCCTTGAATGTCTTTCTTTCTTTCTTTCTTTCTTTCTTTCTTTCTTTTTTTCTATATGACAATAAATCGGGTAACTACAAAGAAATCAAACCAAAGAAATCAAGCAAATAGACACTACAAAATCATTTAGCAGATGCTTTTATCCAAAGCCATGTAGAAGTTTTAAATTAAACATTCATAATAAAGAATCTGATAATCACAAAAGAGTTAATAATACAAGTCCTTAGGCATCTACAGATCGCTTGTGGACCATGGTGTAACGGAGGCCAGCTAGTAAAGTTCTGTGCAGGTAAACCTCACTCCTCAGTTTAAGTATTGAGTCAGATCCTGATTGTGCCAATAACTTCAGCCATAAGATGGTTTCTGTTTACTGCAGTTACTAGTGAACGTTAATGATGCCTAAATGTCACCAAAGAAGCCTGTATATTTATTTACATGTGATTAAAGGATGTGTATATACACCTTAAAGGAAAGTAGCAGAGAAACAGGAGGAGAACAGGAGGCTGAGGAGAGCGAGGAGGTGAGGAGAGGGCCATAAATTCAGCAGATGCTTGAGCAGGAAAGGGTGTGGATGCAAAGGAAGAAAGACCATTAGAAATTTGCTGACAAGATTAATATGCAGTTGATGGGAAGGTTTTCACGACAGGGTGCCAACAAATAAACACAATTCAGGGATGCCAGATCCCCTGTGGTGCGGTTCCCCAGAATGAACACCGCCATTCCCAGGATTCCATGGGGCTGATCCAGTGTCAGGTGGTCCCAGCCGCTCTCGCTCGGTCTCCAGGGACAGAAAAGTTATTTCATTCTCTGACAAACCAGAATATTGAAGTGCGATAAGGTTCAGCAGGACAGCTGGAAACTAATCTCACGTCCATGCCAACCAAAAAGAGAAACACCAAAAGAAACTGAGGCCAGTCATCCGATACTAGTGAGAAAAGATCTACTCTAGATATCATCAAGATCATGCCATTGGTGTATTTTCATCTTTTTCAGTCTATTCTTAACTTAGTAAGTCACCATGTTTATTGTACCAGTGGCTGTCAGAACTTAGTAAATTGCTATTTGTACTAAACAAATTCCTTTTTATTTTCCATTAACGTACGCAAAATATGCTGCTTTTTTATATAATGACTTGAACACACCTGTTTAGTTTGTTTATTTCTGAATTTATTTTCATTTTGTTTCTACGCTAAAATAAAGTAAAAAAAAATAAACTGCTGTAAACTCCAGATAAATGTATTTCCGAGTTTAAACCCTTTTAAGCTGGTATTAGCATGAAGCAGATCACAGTGTCCTGTTTATTAGCTGGTAGGTAAAGTCTCTCTGATGACTTGTCCAGATCAGAGATGCTAAGACTAAGATACCATGGCCAGGATCACACTTGAGCCAGCTTTACTACCAGGAGCCTCCAGCAGGCTGCCGTTCTGTCACGTTTTGAATCAGAGGTGAGCCTACTTTATGACCTGGTAGCCAGGGCAAAGGCTTAACCAAGGCACTAGGCTTGAGCTCCAAATTCATTTAAAACCTCCATCAGGACAATGAAGACACACATTCATTGAACCAACAGTTTTGAAGCACAGGTTTTCCTCAAACCACAAGGGGGACATTAATCTTAGTCAACATGGTCTTTTGAATAGAGGCCAGTATAATACAAAAGGGATGACCAATAGCATTGTTTTTTGAAAATAAATGAATAAATCGATTGAAATAAAAAACAGCAAGAAGGTCACTAGTTCGGGTCCTGGCTGGGCTAGGAGGCATTTCTTTGTGGAGCTTGCATCTTCTTCGCATATTCGCATGGGTTTCCTCCGGGTGCTCCGGTTTCCTTCACAGTTCAAAGGCATGTGGTATAGGTAAATTGTATAAAGAAAATTGGGTGCAGTGAAAAATGTGTGTGTGTGAGTGTTTCCCAGTGCTGGGTTGCGGCTGTAAGGGCATCTGCAGCATAAAACTAATGCTACAGTAAGCGGTTCATTTCACTGTGGCAACCCCTAATAAATCAGGGACTAGTAAGTTGACTTAATAAGTGAAAGAATAGTGAGTGAGTAGTTTAATATGAAGATGGTTACCACCTGACAGTGTCAATATCTATTTGTACATAATAAAATTTCGATTGTAACTTTTATTTTGCTACCAGAATAGAATACGTCAACAAAAATGAGCTAGTACTGGACATTTGTCTATTTTTCAAGTGATTGATATCCTGAACATAACACACTCAATGCATGTAAGTCTCATATATATAGTAATTATGTTCGTACATGCAAAAAATGAACAAATTTAAAAAAGGCTCCTATATATGTTTTTCAATACCTATGTTTGTTGAATGCATGTATAAATACAAAAAGGAAAAAGAAATTTCTTCGACCATAAGTGCCCCGTGAAATGCACTCCACGGGATATTCTGCCATGATTTCAGTTTTAATTGAGCAAATATGTTAATTTAATTGTATTTATGTACAGAGGAACATTATGTCACAATTCACACTTGTCTAGAATGTGTCATCTGTGTGTGATAAGAAGCTGCAGACAGTGGCGTTGTCCAATTACATGAATAAACAGTTTAAAGTGAAGTAAAGATTTCCTGTGCTCAAGGAGCAGGGATCAATGAACACTGCATTGGGACCCTGTCAATCAGAACACAGTTCATGAATTCTAAAGACGTGGATATCTCAAACATGTCGTAAATAAGAGACACATGCAAAATATGCAGAGCGGTGAGTCGCAAGGACTGGGATTGAGAACCACTGCTTTAGTCCCATGTTGGGTGGGCATCAAAGGGTTTAAAGGTGTCATGTCATTTGAGGGACAGGAACAGCAGCAAGGAACCATGGTTAAAACATGTTCTAATGATGACTTGAATTCTAGAAGCCCAGACGTACATCTTGTACCGCACAATTCAGATGTTCAGCCTCTGCCAGCTTGTTATTGACCCACTGTGGTGTAGTCTTACCATTAGGAGACACGACAAGGTGAAAACGTTAATGGAGCAACACACTACAGCTCTGTTTGTTCCAGAAACACGGTGTTCACCTTCACTCATTTGCAAAAGTGAAGCCATTCAAACACTCACTTAGCATGCCTGCGCAAAGATTTATTTGGCAGCTTGTATCGAGATAGAACCACGGGGCTCTAAAAGCTGAAGATGCTTGCCGAGGGAAGTCGTGAGATGAGTGTCGAGGTGCCAACAGACAAGTGATGGACAGACATGCAAGGGTTTAGAAAGGTCCAACAAGTGGAGAGCTCATCACTTTCTCCTCCTGTCTTGGCTCATGTCTCCAAGAGCACACTCAATCCCTCTATCTATATTTAACATGAGGTCTTGAGGACTGTGAGACCCTGGCCTGTCAGAGCTGTCACTGTGCTCCACTGTTTTCACCAATACTTCTCACGAGTTTGCTCCATACATTCGAGAACTTTAAAGTTGCAACCATATGCCAGTAGAAATTTGTCAACAAGTGTACAATTTGAAGAATAATTCTTCTCACAGTTATAAAGACCTAATGTTAAATATAGATA
>CAIGQW010054868.1:451458-462513 GCA_903798125.1 Danio choprae
CACAAGTTAATAGTAAAAGATTCTTATTTTTATTTTAGACACAATGTTGATGGTGAAAAGTAGTTTTTCACCAACAACATTGGTGAAACAAAACAAAACAAAAAAAAAAAGTTTTGTTTACTGTTTTAGTTTTGTTACTGAATTTTCTTTTTAACAAATGCTTCTCTCATCTCTAACTCTTGAAATCTTCTGTAGAAACCATGCTGACTGTGAGTGTGTCTACATTATTAATCCAAAACTGCATTTTGGCCACTGATGACTACAAGAACTACTGCTTCCATGTCCTCGACATCCATGTTTGTTTCATCTTTTACATTTCTTCATGAATTTGTTGAGTTCAAAAAGTCATTAAAATGTGTTCCAATTTTAAAAGTCATGTAGCATATTCTAGAATTAAGATAAGTGTCCTTTGGAACCTTTGCTCAAACGTTCTGCTGAATTATGTGGAATTCAGGTCTTGCCATAACCTCTTGACCCTTCAGGAAAAAAATTTGCCTACGCATTTCATACTAACCCAGGTCAATATATCTTTCAGCGTTGTACTGAGCGAGCCCCCATTATCACTCACAATAAAAAATTAGATCTCCCTAAATCTCCACATGGGGCTTCAAACCGAAGGCCACAAAGCTTCATTGAGTAGCAAAATTAACACTCTCCTTCACTCCTCAGGGTCTCTCCCTGACATCAGCACTCACACATACTCGCACTCACCATATGGGCCCATTGTTGCATTATCACATTGTATGAAGTTTAAGGGGTCAAAGCAGAAAACCATTCTCCTAAACGAGGACTTGCATTACAATGGCACAGCCATAGAATTCAAGCACTGGACTGTCATGCTCACATTAAATCAAAATACACATTCATAAACATATGTCCGCAAGTGAATTCTAAAAGTAATGTGCATTTGGGTGGCAGGCAGAAAATAATGTTCAGAATGGGCTCCAAGGTCACTGGCCCTGCTCCCCTTCCCTTGGCAGAGAGGATTGTAATAGCTGTGCTGACAGACGTGTCTGACCAGCTGGGACTGCCCTCACTAACACGTTAACCCTTTAAGACTAGACGACTTATGCTTTATACACCGGGCAAAACCTCATGGGTACACTTTCAAGGGTACAGTGTTTGCCATGTCACTTATTAATGCTACTCTTTTTATAGTGTTTGTGATTATTTTTTTAAATGCTATTTCATCTGTTCTATCATTATTTCTATAGCAAAATTATATTTTAATTATCAGTATTTGGTCTTTGCCATTCTTAAAGCAATACCCTGTACTGATGTTCAAAGCTTTGGAATCTGTATAATGTTTTAAAGTATTTTCTATACTTATTTGACCACAAATACAGTAAAAGATTAAAATATAAAGCAAAATAGTTTAACAATTTATTATTTTATAAATAAGAAAGTTTATTTACTTTATTTAGTTGTATATTTGTAATGGTTTAAATGTATTTACTGTAACTTTTACACAATTAAATTTTCCCTAGTAGATTAAATGTGTTAATTTCCTATTTTGAATGAATGAATGAATCATCCAATTAATCAATCAATCAAAAACAAATGCTGCAATTGTAAAATAAGGCAATAATACACACGTGTAATATATAATATATGAAAAGAAATTACTATTGACTATCTATTTAGTAGATTCAAACACTAACATGTATCTCAGACTGAGTTATAATTCTATTTGTTCAAAACAGCAACAAACAAAGATCACAAAAAAAGGTTATGGCAGGTGGATACAAAATTAAACGGCAAAAAAACTAATCCATAAAATGTACATACAAATACGTAATACTTCAGGAAGTTGTAGTGCAAACCATCAGATCCTGTGCCATAAAGCAAGCAGAGTGAGTTTAAATATCAGAGAAACAAACTGAGTCATGTGAGAAATGCCTTTTTATTGAGGTCCCGCTTGGGTCCTGACTGAGGCGGCTGATCTGAGAACAGCTGGAGAAACACAGGTCACATGGGACTGGGCTTTCCCTCCGAACAGCTGGGAAAACAAACCACCTCAGGACTCAGTACATAACCATACACATACACGCTTCCATCATGCACAGCCTACACAGACATTAAACCTCTGCTTTAAATCAACAACATCAACCACTGGCCTTTAACCATCATCACTTTTTCCAAAGAAACTTTACTGCGCACGCACAAAGCAGCAACAGATTAAACCTGTTTAATGCACATTTACACTGACAAGAGTTTCTTGTGCTCATTCATAGACACATTAACAGCTCTCGGCCGTTTCAGAACTAAAAGAACGACAATGGCACATGCAGAAGGCACAAGAGACACTTTCACTAGGCCTTAATTTATAGTGTGTCAGTTTAATATGCATCCATAATCCTTTTATTATGAATGCAAAATTCTCATTGTACGTAACTCCATAACCAGAGCAACGTCACTAATGGAACAAATGTAAAGAAGGAAGAAGTCATTTGTGTCATTTTCATTTACTTATGTTGGGTTCAGGGCACAGATGTTTTGAAATCCAAACGGATTATAAAATGTAGTTGAGCTTCATTATCTTTTTCTCTCAAACATCCACAAGGTACATGTTTTGATGTGGAGAAAATGTGGAGCATCAGACATTACAAGATAATCTTATGAATATCATGCCGGCACGTCATGCATTCTCACATGAGCTAGCAGATTATTACTAATATTTTGAACAAGTAACGTTTACATTTGTTAGCTACTACAGTTTAAAAGATATCTGTAAATTAGCAGTTTTCCGCATTTTGTGATTCATGTTTTTATTTTTCTCTGTTTATTTATGCTTTTGAATTGCATTACGAGACCTTGATCTTTCTTCCAACAACTTTTGACCTAGAAAAGTTTGATAAATTGACTTTTACTAACATTTTAATAGTTTAAAGTGATATATTGTGTGGGTTAGTGTTGTATAATACTGTAAAAAAACCTTGTAATAGACATCCAGTACATTTTTGGACTTATTTCTTATTTTTATATTACTTCTTATACATAAAATTATTTCAAACTACTAAAATGTCAATAAAACTCACTTTGTTACATTTGTGTCACTTTGTTACATACACTTTTTATATAATGTTTAACATATAAAAAATCGACAGAGCAGACATCATCACCCCATAATACAATTCACAACCGTAAATAATTGGAAAACACCTGTGAATAAAAAAATACGGAAACTGTTCAGATATAACCAGGTATTTTTTACAGTGTATAATATAGCACATTATCATGAACTCATTCTTAACTACTCATGAACTCCTGTATTTAACATGTTCATTATGATGTAGACAGAACACTTTTCTATTGTTTTTTAATCTAAACGCACTAATCGGGTGTGCATGTTACATTTAAAGAGTTCATGAGTAGTTAAGAATGAGTTAACGATAATGTGCCCCTCCAAGTAAAGTGATGACATAAAGAGACATTAACAGGTCATGAGTTCATGTTAGTTGCATTTAGCTAAAACAAAAGTGTTAATTAACACATTAATTAACACACATGTACTAACAAGTAATTAAGGTAGCCATTATTCACACGTCAACTCATGTGACTAATGTTGTAGTTAAAGTTAGTTCATGATTAGAGCATACCTTAACTCATCGTCAGATCATAATGATGTGAGATTTACATATTATTACATCATTACTCATATGTGTTATTGTAAAGTGTTACAGAAATATTTTTGAAAATAATGACTGTTGCATTTTGCACAAGGGAGTTGAAATACCACTTTATTTTATCCTGGTTAAAAAGTACTTTAACTGATAACTTTTGTGTTGACCAAGACTGTTACTATAAAAAATAGATAAAATAGATTATTTATAAGATAAATTAAGTTAAGTTTGGCTTAAGAAAAACTCTTCTTGGGCTAAACGTACCATGAAGCACTAACCAAAATGACTAAAAACTATGGAGGCTGGGTCACAGTGTCACCCACGGGATTGCGTTTTCACACATTGTTCAGGTTTTCTTTCCTCTCATGTTCTCACAGTTCATCTTTTGATCCTCTTTAATCCCTCTGTCTGCCTGTCTACACATCAGTGCGGGTGAGTTATTGCCCAGGCTATTTTCTCTCAGGAGAAAACCGAGCACTAAAAGCTGATAGACTTCAAAAATTAAAAACAAACTAGCGTGATGTCATTTTGAATACAATTAAGACAAAATGAAGCTTGCTTAATATGTAAGAAGGAACTAATATTGAGTTTGTTTTTCAAAAGGGTCATTCAAAAGGGGGTAGGTTTTTATTTGAAAGAAAATATTCAGAACTAATGCATTATATTGTTCAAATGTTACAGTAAAAATTTTTTTTATATTTTCAATAAAATATTGTTCTTTTGAACATTTGAATTAATTAAAGAATCCTAAAAGAAACCACAGAAATGCAGATTTATTATTTAGTTTTATCCACAAGGTCTACTTCTAATGCCAGTAATATTGCCATGCTGAAACATTCTGACCTTTTCTCCTCAGTGATTAAGGCAAACTTGATTCCTCTTTATGACTCCTTTTAATGAATAATGAGGTAACAAGATAATTGAAATGTTTTATCACAAGGGCGAGAGAGGTGAAGCCCTGAACACTCATCCATCTTTCTGCGGCAGCCATCATTAACGTGTAACATTGTTCACAGCTTATCAGAAAGTTTATCTCACACCCAAGGATGTCTGCGGATACAGGATCCAGACAGGCCGACAAAGACAGATGAAATCAAAATGTCAGCGGGGTGTTTGTGTCCAGGGGACGTGCAGCTAAATATAGTGAAGGTGGATTCTAAGTAGTAGGTGGTGAGGGTAATGGTGACAATGTTCACAAACAAGGTGCATTGTACACACCATGAGCTTAGAGGAGATCAGAACAGACTGAGAACTAATCTCCAACAAACCACTTTAAAAGGGAAAGTTAGGAATTGTCAGCATTATGTCAATTTATAGCTCAAAGTGATCTGCTGTGTAATATTACCCATGCAATCTAAACACTAGTACTCAACTATTGCTGTTTCCCTACCCAGATTTCATCAGCAAATTTAACCAATCCAACCCAACCCAACATTCCATACAACTTCTGTGTCTAAGTTTAATCAATGTCTTCTGGTTAATGCACACCCACACAGACAGTCACAGCTCCCCTGAAACACAGTGGCTTCTCATATTTGCAGGTTGTATGAAGATAATAAACTGTGAAAATGTAGTCCCGCTCCTTTTTTCAAAGGTTATTTAAGATTATATAATGTTCAAATTTAAGAGTGCTGACATTTGTGACCCTGGTCTTATGTTGCACGAATATATATTTTGGGAATAGGCAAAAAGACATTGCATGAGTCAAAATTATTGATTTTTCTTTTATGCCAAAAATTGTCATAAAATCAGGTAAATATTGTGTTCCATGAAGATATTTAGCATATTTCCAACTGTAAATATATCAAAATAAAATTTTTGATTAGTAATATGCATTGCAAAAAACTTACTTTGTTAAACTTTAAATGACGATTTTTTTAATCAATATTTCGATTTTTTGAACCCTCATACGTTCCCAGCAATGAGGGAGGGTTGTACTCTCAGTGTTGAGTTGCGGCTGAAAGGGCTTCTGCTGTGTAAAACAATTGCCAGAGTAATTAGTGGTTCATTCTGCTGTGGCAACCGCTGATGAAGCAGCGAATAAGCTGAAGGAAAGTGAGTGAGTGTATCTCTGCCAAATATTGTCCTATACCAACAAATCATACAGCAATAGAGAGCTTATTTATTTAGCATAAATCTTGGGATGTGTGCTCCGGGGTCAAATTGAACAAAACTGGCACTTTCACTGTTTGTAACTTAGTATCAGCCTGCTTGTTTGTTTCTGTTATAGAGGCAATCAGTTACTCAGTCATTCTGATTAATTCAGGAAAGAAACTAGTGACTGGCTGAATTCAGAACTGTATGTTAGCATATAGTTGTAATATTTGAATATTGTGGGTATTGCTATTGCATTGCAGTGGCTGCATTTATGAGTGAGACATCATTTAGTCAATCGATTCATTGAATCATTAAGCTATTTCTGAACAAAACCAAAGACTGTCTTTATCAATAAGTCATTGAGTCATTCAGTAGTCAAGCCCTTCAAAGCTCAGATTTATTCAAGAATAAGACTGGTAACTTGCTGAATAAGGAATCATATACTAGCATGCTATTCTTTGTGAGTTGTATGCTAGTATGCAACTTCGTATCCAGTCACTATCTTCATGAGTGAAATTGGACACTGAATCAGGTAATTTTAAAACATTAATTTTGCAATAGAATTCTATTAGAGAATTTCTCTGAGATGTGCAACAGTCAGTTTTGTTTGGAACTGTTATCCTTGGCTAAGAAAACATACAATTTTATGAATTTATTTACTGTACTGAACTACTGATTATAAGCATTATATAATAACAGCATTGGCTTGAATCACAGCTGCTCTGATAATTCCTGACTTTTGTCTGTGTGATCTTGCTTAATGCACTTGGATTTCTTCCTCTTCATTTGCAGGAACATTCCAGTAACTTCAGTGGCATTCATTCACCTAAAAGCACACAGCTTTCATCAGCTTTAAATTATTTACATATTTTCAGTCAGTCTCAGTATCCAAATACAGCTGAAATGAGCCCATGTTTCAGAGGTCATAGGCCAAACCAGTTTAAACCCATTACATGGTTAAACATAAGGGACTTTTTCCTCTAATTAGGATCTTTTTTTTAAATCGTTAAAAGTGCACACATGTGCAGTACATAATAGAAAAATTGTTTAATGGTAATGTTATTCACAAAAAAAAAAAAACCTCAGAGACATGTTCCCTTGTCCAAGCCTGGCAAAGTTATTTTGAAAGTCAAAACACATTTGAACCATTAGATTTGTATGACAAATATGCACTTAACCTCTGTCCCAAGTAATATATGACATTCTATCAATGCATAATGAATTAATAGTATGTTTTGAAAACAATCTGTCTAGTCATACACGTGTGTGTGTGTGTGTGTGTGTGTGTGTGTGTGTGTGTGTGTGTGTGTGTGTGTGTGTGTGTGTGTGTGTGTGTGTAGAATGGACATTGGTAGGCTTCTCCTGCTGACCAGATGTGCTGGTGAGAGACGCCTTCACCCCTGGACAGACGCGTGGCACTAAAGGCTGCGGAGTGATATGAATCCTGGCTGTCATGAACACAAAATTTTAGCCTCCTTTGCAAATGTTTGAACACGTGTAAGGCACGCCACACACACAGCCATCCACATAACTACCATACATGTTTAAATATGCCTAAGGAGGTCTACATGTGTGTGTATAGTGGATTTTGGTATTCTAAAAGGACCACACATTAAATGCATAATGGTAGTTGATAACAAAAATAACGTAATAAGAACAGACAAAAGGTTTCTATTTTTGTTTAAATCATAAAATGAATGTCAAATTATAATAACAGCTCTATTTGGAAAAAATGTCCTAACAACTAATGTATTACACTGTTTGTTGACTATGAAAGTGCCCCATTTAATAAGTTCTAATTTTGTTTTGGAGGTCAACTACAATAGGTTTGAATCCATCCAATGTAAAAAATTTAAATCACAGGATCACTGTTTTTTTCACATGATCTGAAATAGATAATTGATTGGTCAGATGGCCCACTTTGTTGTGATTGGTCTACCTTATACCATATAAACCCTTCCTTAAAAACACACAAACTCTTAAAAGGAAAACAAAAACTTATTTTTCATTTATTATTTATGGTATTTTACTGAAAGGTTTACATGAAGAATGTAACAGAACAGTGTAAGGTTGACCGTGTAAGATAAAAATACACACACACACTTGTAAAATTTCACAAGCTCTTTTCCTGTGTGGTAACTGACAGTCACATCTCCTTCCTCCAGCTCTCTAGAAACAGGAAGCGCTCTCTGGGACCTGCCCTCACAGAGCTCTTTAAATTGCCATTCTTGCTCAGGACCACCGCAACTCATGTAACCCAAAGCTGTGACTTTCCCCACTGCTGCCGTAACGCTGCCTATCCACCCAAGAAAAAGACAGAGACACACTGATGGCTTTAACAGAGCCTGGTGTTTTTAGTATCACCTCCATTGTAATACATACAGTATCACATTTAAAACAGAGAGTACACAGAGGAATCGTTTAATTCATGCTCCTGACCCACCTCAGTTTTAAAGTGAAATACTGCCAGTTAAATCAATCTCAACAGGTGAAGGTGTGAAAAAACACACAAGACTGTAATTGCTGGAGGTCAGACATGTGGCCTTCCTTCAGGGTTTACTAGTATTCAAATGCCTTACGGGGCATCTTTGAGCTGAGTGAGTGCTGAGCGGCTCATGTGCTTCTCTGCAAAGGCCACTGGGATATTTACAGCGTTTGGACATGTGAAGGTCAAGCAGGATGATGGCTTTCACAAATGGCGATCGTCTTAAGAGCCCCCCACTGAATCCCTGAGTGTTCATTGGATGCCGACAGGCCGAGACTTCATACCTGTGACTGGGGCTCAATACATCAGTGAGAAGCTTGCAGTAAATCGGAGAGCTACAATGGATTCGCTGACATTTCTGCACAATAATTAAACTATCGAGAGGGCTGTGGGGGTAAGGAGGACTGGGGTGCAGACAGTTCCTTGATGTAGAAAAAATGGGGCGGAAACTCATTCTGAGAGCAGGGGACTGAAAGCCGTAAAGGGACGTCTGGGGCCCAGAAGTTGTGTCCAGTGAATATTTCAACTTGAAAAGTTTTTTCCTCCTTAATTTTCTGTCTGGCAGCCCTTTCCCTTTCATATAATTTAGAGGCTGTTCCTAAGGAGCCCTGGGCATGAGTATGAATCGGCCCCCAGGTCCTGACTTTTTATATTGCTGTGCAAATACATGGAGCCGCCGCAAGAAATGCTGTTCACTGCTGAAATAGCTGTTATCATTTATGTGTAGTTTAATTAATTTACATATTTATTCCTCTAATGGTGTAGTTAAATAATGCAAAATGCATGAAGAGTGTCTGTACTATAATTATAAAGTAGGTAGTACTGTACATTAATAAAAATAAAGGGGTCCATAAAGAACCTTAAACACTGGAACTACCAGGAACTGGAACAAATTTTATAACTAGAATGGCCATAGCAGTCATTCTGACTGCTCATATAAGATTGTATCAAATTGAATTTATGTCACTTTTAAAGAATTAAGTTTTGAATGCCAGACGTCATATTTTATAAAGTCATTACTCTACAAATATATTTTGAATCCTTTTTTGTGTAATATTGCCTACAGTTGTGTATGTGTTTGTCTGGCAAGCAGGAGAGCAAAGTTTGAAATGTGAAAATGTTGTTTATGAAAGTCTGAAAGACATGTCTGTTATGTTTTTACTATCAGAAAGCTATGTTTTTGTAGCAGAAAGTTGCTAGGCAACACATGCACGCATATTTAAAGCCACTGGGGAAAAAAGAGGGATGCTGAAGTACATGCATACAGTTTGACCATTGTGTCCATGCAAGGTACAAAGCAGAAATACTCAGAGCTCTTTTGTGTTTTATAATTTAATAAAATGACAATTTTAGAATGAAATATAATCATATTTAGAAAAGTTATTGTTATAATTTATTTTACAAATTACAAAATTTAAATACTGTCAAAATGACTGCCTCTGTAGTTCAAGTGGTTACATCTAAAGGTCCTTTAGATTGTTAATATGTCCTTTATGCTAAGAAACAAACAGCTCTTTGAAAAACTGTTTACTGAAAGGTTCTTTATAGAAACAACCTAATGTTTTGAAAGTCTGTCCTGAAACGGTTACTTGTACAGTGCTTGTACAAAACAATAGTAACTGTACTCACAGAAAAACTACATGAGCTTTACATGTGCAATCACACAATAAAAAAATCACATGTGAAGCACAAGTGGAATGTGTGGACCACAAGTGGAACATTTTCAAAACCATGTTTCATGTGTGTTTGACGTGTGATTTTTAATGATTGTGAAGCTTATGCAGTTTGTAATGGTGAATATTGTTTAGATTATGATGAGACATGATTGTTGTAGACTATCTTGCACTCGCAGCTAGTTGGTGAATCTTTCTTATAATTCTCAATCATTTTCCTTCAACTTAGTCTCTATTTCAGGGGTCGCCACAGAGGAATGAACTGCCAACTATTCCAGCATATGTTTTACGCAGCAGATGCTTCCAGCCACAACCCAGTACTGGGAAACACCCATACACACTCACACACTACAGCCAATTTAGTTTATTTAACTTATACTGCATATCTTTGGATAACTGTGGGGGAAACCGGAGCACCCAGAGAAAACCCACGCAAACATGGGTAGAATATGCAAACTCCATAAATGTCAGCCAGGACTCGAACCAGTGACCTTCTTGCTGTGAGGCGACAGTGCTAACCACTGAGCCACCGTGCCGCCCTATAATTTTCATATAACTTGTTAAAAAGCTTAATTTATGAACCCATTACGATTAACTTTAAAAATTATACACTGCCACTAAAAATAAGTACAATACCCAAGCCATAACCAGTCATAAAGTCATAAATAGTCATTAAAACCACATATTAAAAAATAATTCTTAATTATCATGTCATATTAATTTAAAATAGATTAAAAATGATGCATTATGGCAAAGGTCACAGTATGATGTAGGGAGGCTCTAATCATGTCTGGGTCCATTGCTTTAATAGTGGCTAGTAATTTTTATATGCACCTGCAATAAAATGTGATGAAATGCTGCAGTCATAGGTCTTCCTGACACGTTAGGTTCTCCTTCCAGATCTGTCCATTGAAAAAACAGGAGGAGAAGGACAGCAGGCCAATAAACACACACACACACACACGCACGCACACACACGCACTCACACACTGAAAGTGATCACCTACACACAGGAATGTACACATGTGCCAATGTTCATGCTGTGGATTTATCCTCTAAAAATATATAGATATACACGCACGCACGCACGCACGCACGCACGCACGCACGCACGCACGCACGCACGCACGCACACACACACACACACACACACACACACACACACACACACACACAC